>VUYV01000194.1:453032-491864 GCA_008711295.1 Anarhynchus alexandrinus | reverse complement strand
CCCCCAGTTCCCCCCCTCCTCACCCGCAGCCCCGTGGCCATCGCGACAGCCCCCGCCCCGCCGCCGGAAAGGCGCGGCCCCTCGCGGCAGCCGTAGCGTTGCGTCATCAGGAGGCGCCGCGGCGGGGCCGAGGCCATGGCGGATCCCGGCGAAGCGGGCCGGGAGGAGCTCGGGGCCGCCGCCGCCGACCAGGACCCGCCGCCCGCGGCCTCGTCCCCCTCGGGGGACGACGCGGCGGCGGAGGAGGAGCCGGCGGCCTCGGAGGTGGCAGGAGAGGGAGAGGCGGGAGAGGGCGGCGGCGGCGAGCCCAAGGCGGAGGCGGCGGACGGGGAGGTGAGGCCGCACCGGGTCCGCCGTGAGGACACTGCGTTCGATTTTGGGCCCCTCAGGACAAGAAAGACATTGAGGGGCTGGAGTGAGTCCAGAGAAGGGCAACGGAGCTGTGAGGGGGCTGGAGCACACGTCTGATGAGGAGTGGCTGAGGGAACTGGGGGTGTTCAGCCTGGAGAGGAGGCGGCTGAGGGGAGACCTCCTCGCTCTCTACAGCTCCCTGAAAGGAGGGGGTAGCGAGGGGGGTCAGTCTCTTCTCCCAAGAAACGGGTGATAGGATGAGAGGAAACAGCCTCAAGTTGCACCAGGGGAGGTTTAGGATGGATATTAGGGAAAAACACCTTTACAGAAAGAGTTGTCAAGCACTGGAACAGGCTGCCCAGGGAAGGGGTGGAGTCACCATCCCCGGAGGTATTTAAAAGCCGGGGAGACGTGGTGCTGAGGGACATGGGTTAGTGGTGGGTTTGGCAGTGTTAGGTTGATGGTTGGGCTCGATGATCTTAAAGGTCCCTTCCAACCTAAATGATTCGGGGGGAGAGGGGGGACGGGACACGGGCCAAATGCTGCACTCTCGCCCAGGTGAGGAGCACAGAGGGGGAGGCGGTGGACGGGGAGGACCCCAGCCTGCAGCCCTCCGCGGCCAAGAAGGTGAAGCTGGAGCTGAAGGAGAGGAAGGAGAAGAAGCAGAAAGTGGATGAGGACGAGATCCAGAAGATGCAGTGAGTGCTGGGGCGGCAGAGCCTGGGGAGGGCAGTGCTCGGGGAGGGCACCGCACACCGTTTGGGTTTGCTGCTGGAGGTGACAATTGTTTAATCAGTTAATGAGCTTGTGGTTAATGCTGTCCATAGGTCTGTCACAGATTCCTCCCCTCCCGAATGGGCCCAGCCATTTTTCATGACAAACCTTTCCCGCCTTTCCCTTCCTGGCTCTGTTCTGTACCGCAGGAGGCTTGGGGTGGCAGAAGGGCTTTGCAGGACTGTTGCAGTGGCCTCAAGAGCTTCAGACTTTTTTTTTGTTTTGATGTAAACAGTCAATTCTCTCCACTCCAGAATACTGGTCTCTTCCTTTTCTGAAGAACAGTTGAACCGTTACGAGATGTATCGCCGGTCTGCTTTCCCCAAAGCTGCTATTAAACGGGTACGACTTCAATAATGCTTTGCCTCAGCAGGACTCCGAGCAGAGCACACAGGCTGAGCCTGGCTGCCGTCGTGTTTAGGTCTCGCCTGACACGAGCTGGCTCTGTGGTTCGCTGTGCTCCCTTCCAGCTGTGTCCTGGCCCCTGTGGCTGAGACCATTGTCCTCAGATTGTCTTATCCCATTACGGTCTAGCTCAGTCCCTGTGCACAGCTTATGCAGTTTAAATAGGAGTGCATCTTAAATAATGGTGGTCCGGGGGGCCATGAGGCAACAGGAGAAGTAATTGCTGGTACAGGGTCGCAGCTGAATGAGGGTGGGCTAAAATCTTGGCAACCAGTATGTGCCCAAAGCTGTAGGACCTAATTCTAAAGCTTAGTTCCTGCTCATTTTGGTAGCCTTTGGTTGGTATTTGATAGGCGCAAACCACTAAATAGGAGTTAAAGTGTTTCACTGCTGCTGTGTGTACCTCGCTCAGCTGACTGTCCTTCTCCGCTTTTCCAGCTCATCCAGTCCATCACCGGTACCTCTGTCTCTCAGAACGTGGTTATCGCCATGTCTGGCATTTCCAAGGTCTTTGTTGGGGAGGTGGTGGAAGAAGGTGAGTGGCAAACATTATTGTTGAGTAAAAAGTTAAGAATACGGGGTAAATTCATTGCTTACAGCAGAGCAGGACATGGAACAAGACTGGTTACTTTGTGGTTCCCAGTCTTGCTGTCCCACGGGGCCCTTGACCTTCCAGCAGCAGCAGAGCTACATTAAGAGCTAAGCCAAGAGAGGGGTGAAGCACGGTGCTGCCCGTAGTCCCCTCGGATCCTATTGTGATCACTGCCCACGAGTCAGCAGAGGTTGGTGACTGCTGACCTTCTGCTTTATCCTCCCTAAGGAGGATAACTTCGAAGTTCTTGCTATGTGAGTCGGCCTGTGAGCAGGCTGCAACAGGGGAGTAAAGATCTTTTGTTAATACTGCTGTGGACAAATTCAGCCCAGAGGGAAATGAGTTATTTAAGCCTCTTATCCTGTAAGATACTTCCTTTATGGGGTGAGCTAAGATCTTGGGACACTGGGTGGGAGGCTGACCCAGCTGTGTCCCTGCTCTGCTGGGGCTGGAGGAGGAGGCAGTACTGGCTTTGCCAACCAGTTTGTACAGACTTGTCACACAAAACATGGCCTTTATGTGCCAATATCACCAGTACCAGAGCGATGCAGCTTTACTGCTGCTGTCTCTGCAGCGCTGTGTTCCCTGAGGCAGTTTGGATAAGCAGCTTCACTGCTGTCAGTAATTGCTTCATGTTGTTAATTGCTTCATGTCCTTGGCAGGCCCTGTGGATACTTACTGTAAATGATAGAGAAGAAACTGGCCCCTCAGTCCACCGTAGATTATTCCTGTCACTGCTGAGCACAAACCCCAAACACATCACCCAACATAGGGGTGGCTTTAGAGCAGAAGGTTTAAGGTTGTAAGTTCTTGTGTGACTCAAACCAGCATATTCCAAGTAGTTGGAGTAGTTTAAAAAGCAGTTTATTCTGGTCCAGTATTGATGCCCCTAGGACTGACTTTTCTTTCGAAGAGAAGCACACAAAGTTTCATTCTTGTGTATTAACAAAATGTGTGCTGGAAACACTGAACAAAAACATTACCTGTTGCCTTTAAAATTAAAGCTCAAATAGTAGGAGACTGGCTAAGCTAAGCTGTCCCTGCTCATGTGAACTCTGTTTTTTGTTGTTTAGCGCTGGATGTGTGTGAGAAGTGGGGGGAGCTGCCACCTCTGCAGCCCAAACACATGCGAGAGGCGGTCAGGAGGCTCAAGGCACGAGGACAGATCCCCAATTCCAAGTATAAAAAGATCATCTTCCACTGAAGAGTCCCAAGAGCGGCAAGAGAAGAGAGGAATTAAAACCTTGTAACAGTGACTGCAGAGCTATGAGACTAGAACTCCCTCAGGAGCGCTGTGTATAGACTTCAGTGGCTGCAGGGAGGGCTCCTGCTGCCACTGCTGCAGCACCAGGCAGGAGCCAAATCCCTGACTTGGAGCTTTGGGCTCCTCTGCTTCAATAGAGCAGGGATAGGAACGCTCAAAGTCTTCAGCATATTCACCCACCAGGGTCATGCTTTCTGCTGGCACAGATGCAGTGGTGTCTATGTACAGAAATGTCTTTTTTTTTTGTACATTAAATTTGTTACTGTATTCTTAGTCTTGCTGGGAAATGCTAATTGTGTAATGGTGTTTCTGTGATTCAAAGGAGGGGGAGTGTAATAGGATGATCTGTCTCAACCAACCCCGGACATGTTCCTGAAGCTTCGCCTTGCCTCGGGCATGTATTATGCCATTAGCATCAGCGAGGGAACGCGTGCTGAAAGCTGATGCTTCTGAAGTCATCACTCGGCTGTTCTTCCCAAAGCCAGTTCTATGGAGCTGTCTAGAAAACAGTACAATTAGGAAAGCGAAGCGGGAGGAAAAAGAACACAACTCATGAGCCTGTAAGGAGGTTAACAAGTTTAATTTCTTTTCATGGTTCATAGAACCAATAAATGCATGAGTGGAAATATACTGCAACAAAGTTCCAATACTGCCCAAAACTCAAATTCAAGTTCAGACTTGCACATTACCCACCTGTACATACAGGAATCCCCTCTGAGCACACTTCTCCTAACTAAATGTGAAAGATGCTGAGGCCATGTGCTCTTCCTAGGGTAACTGTGTCGTAGTTACACAAAGGATTAAGTTGGCTCTCATCATAACACAGAAAGAGTCCTTAAAAGGCTCTACAAAGTAAACTTTGCTAATCATCATCAGTGGAGACAGTGGAGTTTTTGTCCTCCTACACATATGCCTCGTAGAAAGGACATGGATTTTGTTTTACAGTACTTTTTACTGGTACTTGAAAAACAAAACAATGGAAGTGCTTTAATTCTTAAACAAACCCAGTTGACATGAGTTGCTGAAGCAAGAAATTTGCTGTAAACACCCTGGCCCCAGCTCTGTCCAGTCTGCACATGTAGGAGGGAACGGTAAGGAGTTGTGTGACACAGCAAGTAGGCACCACGTCTGAGAAAACCCTTTGCACCCTACTCTTTTCCCAAGCTGGCTGGAGATGAAGCTGGACACCTACTCAAACAAGAAGTCATGAAAATTTGAAAATTAAAGAAGCCTCCCATTTTCAAGCAATCAGTGAAAAAAAAAAGTAAGAATACCATTGCATTCCACCTAAGGCAAGCATTCTTATATTTCTCGCTTCACACAGGAAGAGGGAGCAAGCACAGAAGCACGTAGGGTTGACTAAATAAAGTTCAACTTCTGCTTGTGTGGGCTTTGTGCAGTTCGTAATGGTACTTACAGTGAGTTGTTCGCATATAGGTTTGTTTCACAGCAAGTCTACATACATAGATGCTTTGTTACCTCCTTTCTCTGTTACTATGGGAACTCACAGCAAGAGTCCTATTTTCTACAGAAGATAACTTGCATTTCGGAACCCCTGCTTTTACTTCTGAGTTATTCTATGCACGAGGCAGTATTGGTGAAGGAAATGCCCGCTGACGCTTAAAAAGTTAAAGTGCATTTTCCTCTTGAGAACAGGCCTGACAGGCTGCTCTAGTACATTTTCCATCACAGGCAGCACCACAAATCTATCCTGTCAAAGGCTGCGTTGAGCAGGGGATGGGTCACAGAACATGCTCCAGAGAAAACAGCCAGGTTGTCTAAGAGGAAGGAGGAGGAGTGATCCTCTCCCATGGAGGAGGGAAAGAAACTGGCAGAAGTCACAGCATCTGAACATCGGCGCTAGCCCAGGCTAAGCGGGTGGTGAGCATGAAGCCTCCTGCAGCTCAGCTCCCGTGCTTCTGCCAAAGGCAAGTACTCCTCAGTTTAATCATTTGTGGCCACCTGCTTCCAGAGGTTCTAGAAGGAAGGTCAGGCTCTTGCTGCTGCTGTCATGTCTGGTTGTAGGCACTGGTCAGTCAGATCCGGGCAGAAATACTGGACTGCAGCAGCACAGCCTGCCCCAACGCTGCCTGTTCAAACCTTGCACGCAAGGACTATTTCCAACAAATGTTATTTGAAGCTACCTTCAGTCTAATGGAGTCAAACACGGAATTAAGATGATGATCTTAAGAGTGACAGTTGTTTTAATCACCGTCCTTCTCTTACATACCCTCTTTTTTCAAAGTGAAAGCTACCAACCACAAGGAATTCAGTCTTGGCTCTCCGCAAACCACAGTCAGCAGTGCCTCCACATCCAGCCTAATGCTGTAAATACGTCCCTGTTTCCCCTCGAGCTAAAGAAGAGCTAAGATGATCTCAGGAGTGCCTGTTAAGGGGAAGTGTTCAACAGCTCCAGAGCTGGGCAAAGGGACAAGTATATAAGAGCATGGTAGGAAAAACAAACTTAACTCCCAAGTTATTTGCTTGCTTTTGCGTAGTTTCCAGGCCTCAGCTCATCATGGCTTGTAAATCAGAGGCTGCTCTTTGCATAGTGAGCATGATTAATTATCTTGTATTACTTTAGCTAAACTAATTTCAGTGGAATAATGCTTACCTAGAAAAAAAAATAGAAAAATCCATTAAAGTTTTAGGGAGCGTGTTCAGCTAAAACACACTATAAGGGTTACCTAACCATTATAGACAAGTGAAGTTTTCATCTGATTAATAAAGGAGAATTGCATACAATCTGTGATTTTTCCTAGCACTTAGTGTGTGGCAATTGCTACCTGTTTTACATGGACTAAAAAGCCTGTGCATCAGAAATGGTACATTTACACGAACACAAAAAGCATCTGGAAAAATCCAAATCAAAGTTTGAAATAAGATAAAATCCAACAAACTGCACACAGTCAAGATGCTGTGTATAACAGGGGAGGGAAGGGGTGTTCATCCATAGCACAGAGGGGGCTGGAAGTCCCACCCTTCTGTATCACAACACAGAGCAAGTTCTGCTCTGGAACAGCTTCTCCCTTCACAACTGCCCCTTACAGCTGCTTCCGCCTTCAGCACATCGACCATGTATTGCCCGGACTAATACAGCAAAGAAACCATGTACCAGTTTGCCTTCAGGAGGGGATTGATTCTTGCTATTCATAAGTGACATTTCCTTTTTTTACTTTTTAAAATTAGTGTTTACTTTTCATTTTACTGTGTTTTCTTTTTTTTCCTTCCACACTTTTAGAGGCTCTTTCTTTATAAATTAAGTCAGTCTCTGACCACAGAGACGTCCTCCTCTTCAGGGAAGCAGCTCCAGAAAAGGCAAGAATGCAAACCACGCTCAACCCAACAGCTACTCTTTCATCTCCACCCCTAGTGAGCAGTTAGGAGTGTCAGCCCCCACCCAAGGGGGCCTGGCCAGCACCCTTCTCCTGACCCACACACCAACATCCCTGTTAAAAGACATTTAAGACCAGGCAAAAGCTCAGTGCTAATAAAAACACATGACCGTGTGAGAATGCAGACAGCGATTTCCTTGTGTGTGCAGCCAGTACTGCTCTCGCCCTATCCACTGGTGAGACTCTGGCATACAATGGTTTCAGGATAGTGTGCATCCTAAAGAAAATGCATAGGTCATCTCATTCCGTGACTTAATCAACTTCCTTCACCCCTGTTCTTTGACAGTAAAATTAAAGAAAGTTTAAACAGTGCCCGGTAATGAAATAAATTAATTCCTTTATGTTTCTGCATCAATAAAGCCAAACATTGCGGGGTTAAGTGAGAATGAACTAGACTAAGTCTAATATACTACCGATTCTGTCTTGACACAACAAATCATTGGAGAAAAAAAGAAGCTGAAGGAATTTCTTTACTATCCTGACCCTGTTCTTGAAGGACTAATGAGCTGTAGTGCCCTTCCTCCACAGGGGGAGATCCCTTCTGCATCTCCCACGTCCACTGACCTCCTACGTTTCTGTTTGTCATGTGAACAGTACACATGCTTTCACGTCAGAGCTCTGAGCAATGTTTTCTGCCATACCTATTCTCTATCACTCTTTGATGTGGTGAAGTAACTACACTCCTCTTGCTGCGTTCTTTGGCATGCATGATTGGGCAAGAACACAACAAGGAAGGCTGAAAGAAGCAGAAACCCCAACATGGACCATCTGTAGATGTTACCATGAAAACTGGAGGCTGAAAACACACTGTCACTACCACCCATAGATGAAGAGACATGGGGTGTCCCCCCCCAACTTCTGACCTTTTGTTTGTAGGCTGACCATTGCCCCAGTTCAGTGACAGAGGCAGCACCACACTGCCAGGATAGAGAAAAGTGGCTGCAAACAGAAACTCCTCCTCGTTCCTTCCCTGTTTTTCAGCCAGGCCTGCCTTCCTTTCACCCTCTTTCAAGTTCATTTTGCAATCACAGTTGGTTTTCATTCTTTGAGGCGATCGCTCTCCAGGAGGTTGACCTGTTTAGCAGCAATATAATCAAACTAGCCGCCTTAGTGCTGGTGGTGGTCTCCACTCCTCCTGAGCAGCTGCAGCCTGCGCCTTCACTGTCAAAGCTGGAAGAGGGGATTGTATTTCCTAATTTCCTGCAGAAGGCGAGCCTTGTCCATGTTGGCTTCTGCAAGGGCTATTTTCATGGTCTGAAGCTCCCTTTGCAGCTCTGGCACTTCCTTTAACTACAAGAGACAAACAAGAAAACAAATAAACCAGGAGTTTCCAAAGGTAAGCAGCAGGGCAGAACTGACCACACTGATCTGCCCAAAGAGGAAAACCAAAGCAGGAGCTTTTGAGACGAATTACACTATGTGACATAAGCACACAAAGCTCACTGACAACCTGACCCAGTTTGAGTTGCAGAAATACTTGCCAACTGGTGCCTGCTGAGTTCCATACCTGTCATTAGAGTCAGACAGCCCTCACTGGCAGCCTGAGCTAACAACTGTTTTCTCCCAAGACTTCCTTTTACTTCTCTACGCATAGGAACAAGACTTGCAATGGGCAAGGTTTTTTTCCTGCAAAGCAGCTAACTGATTCTGGCTGAAGATAACTATACAAAGAAAGCAGGAAAAAAAAAAAGGGGGGGGCTCTGCATTCTTCTTTTATAAAGGGTTCTGATACACCTCTATAGATTTGTTAAAATTAAGATAATAGCTGGAGCAAGCAGATACCTGGCATTCCTATTTCTTATCTCCATGAACAAAGTTAATTCTGTCATTAAACATTACCAGTGAAATCCCACTGCAGTTTCATGGCACAGGAGTTTTTCCTTGGGCTCTCAGAAATATTTTTACTCAATAATTTAGCCTTTGCATTTGTTCCTATCAAGTTCAATAACATCAGAAAATAAACTGAAGCTAAGCTACTGTCATGCTTATGTGCTCCAGTTCTGGTCAGGGCCCTGTTTCACAAGATGCTATGAATGGGAAGAAGAGGAAGTCTCTGCGCTAAGTGGAAGAGACAGATGAGAAGTGAAGTGACGTGTCACCAACTAATAAACAGAATCCAAAGTCCCAGTCCAGTTCTGTATCTAGTCAGCCACATGGCTCCATTAATACGTAGATGTCCATAGCAATTGACCAAGTAGATCTGGCATCAAACAGGAAGTGTAAGGAGAGAACACTGCATATTTAAAAATAAACCAGTTACCTGGCATTCAGATATATGCATCAAAATGGAAAGAAAGTTCAAACCGAATAGCAGAAACTTCAGGCAACCTGAAACTCCCTGGCTGTAAGACTTACTCTACTCTGACAAAACATCTCTTTCTTTGTGGGACCCTCCCAATTCCTGTTTTTCTAACAAGGAACGGGATACAGTGGGAAGATGGAGCCAATCAGAAGAAAAAAAAATAAATGAAAAAAACCAACCAGATTTCTGAAAGGGAACAAGAAAGTTTATGCTGGGCAAGGTATCCTTACTTCTCAGAATGCCTGTAAGAGGAGGTACAGGCTGCTTTTGTGTGCACTCCCTATCTGCAACACACCACACCTATTGGTAACTGCAAACACATGAAGACAAAAGACTTCATTTTCCAGCCTACTGCCAGCTATCTAGTTGTCCAGACAGCAACAGGCAGCAGTGACTCACCTGCAGTCCACGTGTTCCTGCTGCTGGGGCTGCCAAGACACACTCCACTGGGGCCTTCTGTTCCTGAAGAACTGACACAGGTTTTTCCTGTTTTGGTGAGCCCTCCCCTTGCGGAGCTGGAAAGAAGCATAGAAAATAGAAAACATTCAGGTGTGGACATTTACACAACAGGCTTCTCAGGACAAAAAGAATCACTTCAGTTGTTTGTTTGGTTTGTTGTGTTTTTTTAATTTTCTTCTCGCCCTCTCTTTTTAAACAGGGCAAAAAATGTCATTCCCATTTTAAAATGGGGAAACTGAAGCAAGGGAAGAAACAGCAATCTGTCCTGACTGTGTGAGCTCAAAGAAGCATCAGGTATGAATTCAGGCTGCCAGTTCATTGTTTTTGGTATTAACCTGTTCTGCCTGAGGTATCAAATTTGCTGTCCAAACAAAACAACAAAAGCAGCAAGAACCAGAGAGGCAGGAATGCAGGCATCCAGAGATTAACACGGCAGAGCAGCCAAAGGACCTGGGTGCTTGCACTGAAGACAGAAAATAAATAATTCTCCATTCTGGTAGAAGTGACTGCAGACAACAGAAGCAGGGACCGCTCGCACACCAGAGCCCATCCTTCCCAGCAGCAACCATCACATTTCAGTTCCAGTCTCCTCCAGCACCAGGCACTGTGGAGCACTACTCCAGCACAGCCTGGGGGGTGCCAAGGGGAGAATAAACCAAGTTTCCCCATGCTGCTGACCTGTTAGATAGAACACCCCATCATCTCTGCGCTTCACAATGACATGATCTACTGCCAAGGTGATAGGAACAGGGCCAGGGGAGGTAGGGTATACCCGGGGGCTGTCATCCTGGAAAAAAAAACAAAGCAGAGAAGAGATTAACTGCTGTGACAGCTCTGGCAACTCTGCAAAGGATTCCCCTTGCCCCCAGCCTTCACAGGAGTAGTGTTACCGATTGGCAGCTCTGCCAGGGCTCACCAAGGTCATCCACCATATGGAAAAGCCTGGCTTTATATACATGGCTGCATGCGAGTCTTAATCTGTGTAGAAAACACTCCCGCAGATCAGAACCAAGTTCTGTCATATCAGAACAAAGGTTGAGGAGACGGCTACAACCATCACCCTGAAGGCTGCTCTCACAGTTGTCATACTACAAATTCCCAACTCAAACCCCTAGCCAATATTCCTCAGCCAAAAAAAGCCAATATCCCTTAGTCTGGAGATTTTCATGGTGCTGTGCAGCAACACTGGTTCCTGCTTGTCAGTGGAGCCAAAGCATTGCTTTCAAAAAGGTTTAATCAAGAACTTCTGTCAGTGCCCACCCTCCTAAATATCAACCAGATTTTACATGATGTTTTTCACCTGTAATTCTCTAAATGCTTACAGAAAAGGTCAAATATTTCCCATTTCACACAAGCACCTGGAGGAAGAGGTATTCAATTCTTTCCCTTTAGTCTGCAAAACAGGTCATCAACAAAGCTAGGGAGAAAATCTGAATGTCAGACTCCCATTTCTCCACAGTCTGATCATTCAACACTTCCACTGTGTTACTCATTCACCCCCTAAGGGGTTTTAGAAGCAAAATAAAACAGTATCAAGAAATCCCACAGCATCCTAAGCAGAATCTTGCAAGTGAGCTCTGCCCAGGCTGCCATCCTGGGGGGAATCTCTTGTTCCCCATACACTCACCTTCAATGTGATTTTGGCATCCACAACTTCTATCTCCATGGGGATCACCTCTGGGATTATTTCATCCTCAAGAAAGGGGCCAAGGTTGGTAAGGAAGGACATGAAGAGCTCTGCTGTGTAACTGTGGACCAGCATATGAAGGAAGCCATTCTGAACAGCGAGTGGTGAATGCACAGCAGCATTAGGTCCCACTTCAAGACGCAAGCACACTTCTGGCTGGGTCTTACTAGCTTCAGGGACTGTAGGCTTCTCTACATCTGGATCTCCTAGAGCTACATGAGAAAGATCCCATTGCAGAAGATGGCATCAGTAATAAGATATAAACTCAAAATAGGTATCTTGAAAAGGCAGTGTTGAGGTATCCTGAAAAGATACCTATTTACTGTGCAGATGCAGAATGGAGGCAAGTTCACAATGACATCAGCCTGAAGCCATCCTTCACATGAAATGAGCCCCAGTTTCAAAAGACCAAGAGCCCACATCACAGAAACTAACACCAGAACTGGACTTTTTAAGCCCCCAGACGCCTCCCTCTCTCTCACCACCTCAGCACACTTTAAAAGTAGCTTTCGTTTTGTGTGTAGACGAGTTGACCAAACTCACCACTCTGCTCTCCAGAGTGATCACTCTTTGCACTGGCCTCCACACTACCCAATCTTGTGTTCCACTTTGCCCCCTCGTGGCCATAGGTAGTACTGTTAAGGGAAAGATCAACAATCCAAGAACTGCCCATGCTTTCACTTGAAGTTTTGGATTGTAGTTGCTTTTGGTTTCGTTTGTTTGGAGTTGGGTTGGGAGTTTTTTGGTTGGTTAGTCGGGTTTTGTTTTGGTTTGTTTTTTTCAATTCGAATTTAGCCCTGGGGAAGTACCCCAGCCCAGAAGCATTATTCTCAGGGCATGAATAACTTCAGGGTTTCCTTGGATAGCTTTGTTCACTCTTTTAATTCGTTTCATGCATCCTAGCAGCAATTAAAAAAATCTCAGTCAATGATTACCAGGCACCATAGAACTCGACTGCATAGGCACTTTGGAAACATCTTTCAAATACCAGATTTGAACCACTGACAGAAAGATTCTTAGCATTCACATTCCCTCACACACAAGTCGTATTCAATCCTAAATACACTAAACATTAACACTTCAGTACCAGTTAAAATGAGATATTCCCTGAGGGTGGCCAGTATAAAAGCCATTTATAAGAGTGAAGCTACAAAAGCAGCAGACTCCAAGAGCCAGTGTCTTACCCAGATAACCACGCAAATACTGCCACATTCCAACGTTGTTCAGTTGCTCTGGAACCACGTTCATTACTCGTAAAGCAACAGACAAATCATCACCTCGTGCTTCTATTCCACAGTTCACCTCATTCATCTTCAACACCAGGACAGAAACCTACAACAGCAAACGACAAGCTCACTTATTAAAACAAACACCACCACACAGTTTGCTTCCAGATTTGCTTAGAGACAATATTACAGTAAAAAGGAACAGAACTCTGACCAGCTGAAGGCTAGGGTCTTCACTCTGCGAAGTGGAGCTGTTTATTTCAGGAGACGCTCCACCCTCGTCCTCTGCCATCAGGCTTCCTCTACTGCCTGTGTCACTGTGGACCTGAGGAAGATGCCCTGAGGGAAGAGGGTCCAGGCTGGGTTCTGAAATGGAAGTAACAACAACAACAACTCCTCAATTCTGTTTCTTTTTCTGGTTTTAAGAAGTCCTGATCTCAGCATTTGCCTGAATCTCATGGCCTATCAGCCTATGCCATCCTCTAGGGAACTCTCTCCAGCTCCTCAGATGAATTTAAGCAATACAGAGCTGAAGCGAAAGATGTCCACTCAAACGCTCAGTGTGCCCTATTTCCAATCAGCCTTTACTAAACCCTTCCTAAATGCTATATACCATCCACCCACCTGCACACATTCACAGTCCTTGCTCTAGTATGGCCAAATGCCTTAGAACACCACTGTCACGCGCAGGGGTCACCCTCCCCACCCATTTATACTCCTTGTCTCAAAGAAAAAGCACCTATAAAAGCAGAAAGAGCCATTGTGGGTGAAACACTCATGACCTTCAAAAAGGAGTGGCACAAGTGAATTCCATGCAAACACAGCATGACTCAGTTGCCCGTGGCAGAAAAAACTGTTCACTGATGTGAAATAAGAGTAGAGGAGAGGATAAAGCCAAGCACTTGTTACCAGAGTCTGTGAGCATCACAAAGCCATCACTGCCATCGCTGTCCACAGACAGCCCATCCTCAGGGCCACTCCCATCTACAGATGTGGTGTCAAAGGAATGCTGGGATGCTGTCCTCTTCATGGAGAAGAAACGCATTCGGCTACTGCCGCCCCCGCCTGGAGTCACCGCTCCCTCTTCTGCTTTGGGCACAGAATCCCTACCAAAAAAAAAAAGTGATAAAGCAAAACAGCTTAGCCTCCAGATTATACAGATACTGGACTGGACTCTCAACACTTGCAAGTCAGACTTGAGTGTACTTAGACCATCTCCAAGAGATGAAGATATAACCTATCTCTAATCCAAGTGATATGGAAAGGGAGCAGTTGGCCTACATTTCCCCCCTTCCCAGCCACCTTGCTGCTGCTATTGTGAATCACAGGAGGATGGCTCACTCACTTGGCTGGGGGAAGAGAGAGCATTTTCTGCATGGTGGAGGTCATCTTCTCCCGGCTCAGGCTCAGAGCATCTTTTGTTATAGACATGGCTTCTTTGGTGAGGTCCATAGTCACGTGCAGAGCTTCCTTCGTGGCATCCTTTGTAATATGCAGCGCACTAGAAAGCTCCACCTCTATGTTCTTCAAAGGGATGAGTTCTGCCTGGCTGTTGAGAGTGATGTTTCCACTCCCCAAGGGCTGTGTGTCTGAGGTTGGGCTAGAAGGGAGAGCAGGAGGGCTCTGAGGATGGCCGCTGGTCTCTGCTGGTCTTTCTGCAACCAGGGTTTCCACAGCTTCGTGTGCTTCCTCTATCAAACCTTTCTCCTCTATGCTCTTACTATGTGGAGCTGTACTCAGAGCTCCATCACTTGCGGATCTTGGGAGTCTCTCCAGAGGTACGCTGCTTACACTGGTACCTGTATTTTCAGTGCCACTGTCCTCTGGGACCTCTGAGGTACTGCACACTCCCTTCTCTGAACTTGTATCTGATTTCAGCTCTTTCTCTTCAGCCACCAGCCCCTCCTTACTGTCTGAAGGCGAGAGCTCAGACTCGATCAGGCTTGTTGTGTCTGAGTCAAGGGACCTGGGTTCCAAGACCCCTGCTGCAGGGTTCATGAGTAGGGCCACTTCGGCACTGTGGAACATAACTCCTACACAAGCAGACATGGGATCTAAAGGAGACCCAGTCATTTCCTGGGTATCTTGGGCCAACTGCTCCTGTAGTGTTTGCAGAACTTCTTTCATCCTGAGCAGCACCAAGTATTGGTAGTGGTTGAGCCGAACTTTGACATGAACAGATGAGGAAACGAGCACGTGGATATCTGCAGAGGCTTCCAGCTCCTTCTCATCTACTCCATCATCAATTTCAGTGTCAGATTCTCCTAAGACATCCATTGTCTCTGGGACCTTGTAGATGTTCTTCAGATCCTGGTCAGTCTTTGATCTTTGACAAACCCCATGTTCTCTGGAAAGGTTCTCATTCTTGGGGTGATTGCTAAAGCTGGCAGAAGGCTTGATTTTCAACTCAGAGGCAGCCAATTCCTGTCGTTTAGATATCTGAGCTTGTCCCCATTTCTTGGGAAGGCAGGCCCACATGGAAAGGGGAAAAGGATCAATAAAGCTAAGGGCTCTGCCCTTTGAGCTTTCAGCCCCCTCGAAGTCCAGGGAAAGCTCAGTGAAATTCACAGACCACAGATCTTCAGAGGCAGAGGTTTTGTGCAGTAGCCGGGGAAAGCCTGGATGCTTTTGAGGCCTATCATCTACCTCATATGCATGGCGCAGGAAAAGGGTGTGGAGGAGGCTGAAATTGTCCCGAGACCTCGGGAACTTAGTGTAGCTGGAGTGGAAGAATTCTGAACTAGCAAATTTACGGAAGAGATTCTGGAGGTCCTGACAGCTGCAGAAGGGAGCACAGCGGGTGTTGGTGGCAGTCATCTCTGATGTGCAAATGCAGAGTGTCTGTGGACGATCTTGATGGTCAGCAACTTTCTTCTCCACAGGGATGTTAAGCTACACGAAGGAGAAAAACATTACAACTAAAGCAGTGAGAAGGGAAATTAACACAGGCTTATCCTAGCCATTTACACAGAAGATCAGCTGTGGCATATATAAACAATGGAGAACTCTTGGTCTCTACTGAAATCCCAAAAGCTGGATGAGACTCTCACTTTATCCCTATCTGAAAAATTAGACAAAATTTACAAATCAGGGAAGAGGAATCAGACACGAGGGAATTTAAACTGAGTTTTATTTTAGGTTCTTTTACCATCCATGGCTTATGTAGCAGCTCAACTTACAACATTCACTTTGATCTTTCTCTGCAAGGACTTACTATACGTTTAGGCCTTTAAGCTTCCTCACAAAACTGCTAACAAGGGCAGTCCATGACAAACATCAGTGCAGCACATGTAGGCCCATTGCAAAGAGTATGAAAGTCAAAGTGGTTTCCAAAGTCCAGAAAACAACTTTTGACTATTTGAACCATCAATTTCTCCTTGAAACTGTTTTCATAAATACTGACTTGCCTGCCTATTCTGGACTAGAACTCAAGCACCTGTTTTACTGCCCATAGCTCAAAACAAAACTGACACAAGTGGTAGACAGAAGAAAGGTAGAGAAAGGCAGAGGTTTTCTTTTCCCACTCTGGACTCCAGCTATGTCCTGGTCTCCTGTTCCTTCGATGACAGGGAGGGAGAGAACACTGAAGACTGGGAAAGGAAGGAAATGAACGGTACCTTCAGCCGGAAGCCATCCAGTCGAACATCAAAATGCTCATCGTGCTTGCCCGAGTCCTCCAGCTTATAGATGGCTTTGAACTGCTCCAAGCTGCGATAAAGATCCAGGCAGAAGAGGTTTATCCAGAGCACGCTTGCTGTATCCAGGGTAAGCATCAGGCCATTCAGCTGTACATACAGGTTGGGGCACGGAACTAGAATGAAACAGAATCGAGGCAGATTAATAATAGCAGAAAAAGCACTTACGAGTGGTCTGCAGCTCAGCTGCACTGACAACACCAACGCAGAGGGCTTCAACATCCACTGGAAGAGAGATCCCTTGATGAAAGGGAAATGTGTTCCAGGTCACACATCAAGCCATCTGCAGAGCACTCAAAGCACCCTACAGTCCAACTCCAGTGCCAATAGACAAGGCAGAACCCAAAGAGTTGGGCAGACACAGCAGCTACCTTCAATGCATTCCTGAATATGTTATTTTACAAGCACAACTTTGCCTCCACGTTTTGCACCAGGCAAACTCTATCCCACTTTCCCACAGGCAAAAAAAAAATATTAGAAAGGCAAACAGAAAACTAAACAAAAACAGACACCCAGAGGATATGTAGCAGGGTTAACACACCTAAAGAATTGAGAGCTGACTGATTCTTTAAGAAACTTATGAAAGAAGGTGCTAACCTTGGTGTATTACCTGGAAAGTCCTGATTGTCTGGGAAGTAATACTCTGTGAATTCAATATGGATTGCAGAGACCTGATCAGGAAGTTTGAAGAATTTTCTACTACATGAAAGCAAGGTGGAGGGTTTCTTACTTTGTTGACCAGCTGTAGAAACCTGAAAACACAATGGTAAGCAGTTGTGCAGAATCCAAATTTGGCAAAACAAAGTGTCCTAGTAACCCTGCAGTCTCCTGTATTCAATCCATCTCATTTACACATCAAACATACTCTGCTTACAAGTGAAAATAGATCTTTTTCCTACCTGCTACTATTGCCAACTCCTCTCCTTTGAGGGAGTTTAGTTCTTTATGTCTCCTCTCACTGCTAGTAAAAGCCATGACAATCAGAATTAGGTGACACAAATAAACAGAACTGAAATCTGTTATAGCTTTCTTCAAGATTAACAGCATGGTGGTAAGTTCATTACAGTATCTGATACTGATTATGCTCTTGCAACAGTTACAGGATATATGGATGTAGGGCCTTATCCAATCTAGGGATGCTTTCTGTACTGGGTCAAAAAGCACAAGGGAAGACTTATTCCTCCTCTGTCAAAAATTCTTATCCTCACTGACTTCTGAAATGCATGAAATCTTTTACTCTGGGCCTGCTTAATGCTTGAAGCAAGTTCAGATGTGAACAGACACAGAGTGAAGAAACTCTGTGGTTATACATGCAATTTCCTCTGAACATGAAAATTATCAGCAGTTCATACTTGATTTAGTATGCACCATAATTATGGCATTTGGGTCCTCTGGACTGAGTTTTAATTGTCTTGGATGACATAGGATTTGCATGATTTGTTTGAATCATATCAGATTAAATTTCCTTTTTTAAAATGACATGAACATCTCCAGACACTGCTCAAATCCCTACCTGGTGAACATCCAAGTCATCCACTCGAATTACCACACAGCTGGATCGAAGCCGGTTCCAGGGAGGGTGCCGGAGTCGTGGCAAACTTGTGGGAGGTACACGGCCTTTCTCTAAGGGACTTTTCTGAGGACTCAATGAAGTATCTGTGGGGATGAACCAGCAGGGTTTTATTCATCATCTTTGCAGCAAACTTCACCATCAATACCAACATATATGTGCTTACAAAGCAGAATTAACAGCCCCAAAATTAGAAACAGATGGGCACAGCTAGGCAGGAAAAAAAACTTAGGACTTTTAAAGGAAGAACACTGAAAGATGAGTATGCTCTATAGCAAGAAAACGCGTTCTTCAGCCAGACTTCAAGTATTTAATTTACTCCTTATATACTCACTGACAGAGAAACTCAATAAATAAGCTAGGAAAGGGATGACTACAGTCTGTTTCTTCTTGCTGCAGTGTTACACCCGTATGACAGCCACTTTCCTTCACCATTATATTTATGATTTTTAGTGTGGCATGGATTTCTGCACCAACAAATCAGCCTGCTAAGCTGGGGAGAGGTAACTAGAGATATTGCTGGATGGAGCAAAACTGTTATCATCTCCTGCTTTACTAGGAGTTTTATAAAATACCATTACCTGCTTTCCTTTTGAAGGGGGAAAGTGGAGTCCTGGCAAATGCAGTGTCCGTTTCTTCATAAAGCTTCTCAATCTTGCTTTGAAATTCACTGACCAACTTCTTTGCCCACTGTCCCCGTGTTTCCATTGCTTCACTGTACCGCACCCAATGCTTGCAGGCATCTCCTGCATGAAAGCAAATATCCTGGCTTAAAAAGTGAGGTTCCTGGATACACGTAACCCTCCTGTGTCCCTCAATGTACGCAAATCTGTACAGCATTCCTCTTTAGTGATACCACACCTGGAATACGCAATATGCAGCATATTAAGTGCTTGTGAAACAAGCACAGGCTTTCATACAACAGAGCTGGTCCTACCAGCAAGTGTTCCAAATTCAAGTGTTGGGAAGAATGCCAAGGTCACTTTTCCTTGATTCTTCAGTTAACCACAAACAGATTTTCTCCTGGGATACATCCTATAAGCCTTCCAAATTGATTAGGCACATGTAAGAACCAGATTCAGAGTTTAAGCAACTGAAAAGGAATCCAAAGTTTCAGGTTTATGTCTTTACAACAGGCAGCAACTTATTCCTCTCTTTGTCCTCTGTTCTGCCAGCAACTTTTCAGCCATCCACCGACAGGTAAATTAGATTAACCCTGCCCATGAGGATTTAAGTCCCAAGTCCTTTCTGTAGCCTTTCTTCCAGTCCTGGCTGAAACCATACTGCATCACTGTTCTTCAAATCCTTTTTATCCCCCTCCTCAAGTTGGGAGGCCACAGGCTCCCCTACCTGCCCTGTGGAAAGGATAATAGTCAAAAGCCATCCTTCTGAAGGTCAGCTGCATGGCACCTCCCAGCATTCCATGCTTCAAAGCACCTGTAGAAAGCAGAACAAAGAAAACTATGATCAGCTCTGTAATCCAAGTCCTGGTCCAGGAGAATTCAGAACAACATTGCTTTGATTGCCACCACAGATTGATTGTCATTGTGGCTAGTATTAGGGTATCATCTTTTAGAAAGCTGTATCAAGATCTTGTCCTAGGCAAGGAAAAGGACAACTGAATGTAATAGGCCAACAGTTTATATCGTAAGAACCAGACCTAGAATCTCAAATACCAAAATGCAAGATCCCATTGCTTCCCAGGCCCACTATAATAACCAGCACTTGTGTTTCCACACTTGCTGGTAGGGCCAGTGAAATAAAGACAACAAAACTAAGCTAAGATGTTGATGACAGCAGCTCAGGAGACAGCGATACACAGACTAATTCGAAAATATCTGGAACAGTAATGGATGTGGGTAGGATAATTTTTTTCTCTTTTTTAAAGGGAAGATGTGTGAAAACTAACAGTAAAACTTGGATCAGAGATAGCTGTGCAGAGAAAGAGGGGTACATTTGCCCCGAAAAAGAAAAAAGTACTTAGAAGTATATCTCAGTAGGGGGGAGCTAGGAGTAAAACAGACATTAGTTAGCAAAGCCTTGCTTGAAAAGAACATGGGAGGCAAGGGAATGGTCTGTCAAAGGTGGCAAAGAATCCATGTAGCTATGCTACTGTGAACGTTCTGAACACTGTTAAAACAAACATTTTCTCACCAAGTGGAATGATCACAGTTTATTCCCATTGCCCAATACCAGATTGTTGCTAGAGCATATCCTCTATCACTTCAACTAGGTCACGGGCAGCCACGTCCACTGATGGACTTCCCCATGTTTGTCCCACAGAGCCAAGAAAGATTTTCCAATATTTAGTTCAGACATACAGAACTGATCTCTCCATCAGCCTCAACAACTGCCTATTGCCTCATTGGGAAACAGTAATGTGAAAGATGCTTGTTTTCAAGAGGAAAATCCTCCTTCAAGACAGAAAATTAATGACTGGATTAATGTTTTCCTCTTGCAGTGTCCTCCTGATACTGCTCTCAGTTACCTGACTCTCGAGTGTGGCTGTCATCACAGATATGCAGATCCAAGCGTGAAATGAGGAGGTGGTACGATGACTCTTTCATGTCATGCTTCTCAAAGTATTGACCAATGCTACTTGCATTCGGGCTGACTCCGAATGGCTGAGACCAGGACTGCTGGGTACTTGGAGGAGGCGGCGTGATCTATTAGAGAGAGACAAGCTCGGTAAGAACTAATAGAAAGCAAAAAAAAAAAAAAGAAGAGAGGTTATAATGGAATTAAAAACAACTCATGCAATCTTCCAGACTGCAAGGCATCAATCTATAGAAATTGAATTGAGAGTCCAGAAATCTGGATCCTTTTCTATGTTCTCATGAGCAAAACTCTTTCTCTGTGGTTCTGCCTCCACTACATCAAGCTACCGTTCATTTACCTCAAAATACAGTTTAAGACTCCTGGACAAAAAGGGCTAAGTATTCCTGATCCCCCCCCTTCTAGGTAATCTCACTGCACTACGTGCATAGCCTTCCTTCCCCAGAGCTTCCACCACCAGCAGTGATATTCCTCTTCCCTCAACCTTGCCTGTGAAAACATCTTTTGTCCTCTGCCCTATGTATTTATTCTGTGACATTCGTCAAACAATTACTCAGCACAGCATTTTGAAAACAAAGAAAGTGGTACGGGAAGTTCAAGGTTACTGGCAGAAGCAGCTGTTTTAAGGTTCTCCTAGACTGCTAGGCTATATGCGAACCAAAAAACAATTGCAAAATTCAAGACCTCTCTCTCCAGAGTACTAGGAAGAAAAAAAGAAACCCAAACAACAACAGTGAAATTGAATGCAAACGTTTTCCCCTGAGCATCACTGCTCACTATGGTTTTATGTCATAATTTATTATACCAGAGTCCCTTCCCCCAGGCCCATGCATATTGTCATTCAGAGGCAGAAAAGATTATTTCTAGAACATATTTATTGCTTATTACCAAATCAAATCCTTGTGGGACCCTCTGCAATTTTCCATGTTGCAGGTAAAACTAGAAAGCCATGCAACTTCACACTACTTCCCCCCCACCCCCATCAGAGAGAAACTAGACAGAATGACTATGTATGAACATTCTCTAATGCTTATTGGCAATGAACCCGACCCCTTTGGTCACTTCATTACCCAACAACAGCCCACAATCCATGCAGACTTGACACCAGGTCAGGATGCTGACCTGACACCAGTTAAGCCTACCAGTTCCCATCAGGGAGATAGATGGTCTGTGAGCAAGGACCAGATGCCACACAAACAGAAACAGTCTCTTTCACCTTGTCTTATCCTTCTTCCTGGCAGAGAAACATCCAAATCATGACTCACTTACCTGTACAGACTCTGGTGCTAAGCTCTTCCTCTGCTGGGCAGACTTCTCCATGGCTTCACTCAGAGACTCCGCATATTTCATCATCGCTTTCAGCTGAGAGTCTGTCAGCACCCAGAGCAGGTCATCAAGGAGAAACATCAGCTTAGATGCCATCACATTGCAATCTTTGGTCTGAAACAGCAAGGAGGAATCATGGACTTCAAGAATTGCAACTATATACATACATTCTTCATAATACATGGAGGCTGTAGCAGAAACAAGGGATGTTGCTCTGAAACTCATCTGAGAGAGAAGTTAACTTCTCTGGTGGATGTCCGCAGTACCTCCTCTCTGAGAAGGAAAGTAGTCAAAGCTTCCTCATCTTTAGGAGGCAAATGGCCCACTGTTGGTTTTTTTTAAAAAAAAAAGAAAAAAGAAAAAGAAAAAACCCAGATGATTTAATATTTTTTTTTTGTTATCATCACATATCCGTTGACAGCTAAAAATAACGCTACCAGGCTTTAATCTCCCAGTAAAGAGATGACAGCTCTCCTTGGGATGTTTGAATGGATTTAAAAACTTGCTCCATACATGTTATCCTCCCCTGGGAAATAAACTGCTTTGACATTTGGTAAGAACACAGCTGTCTCCAACAGAAAACACAGAGCGATATAGCAGCTTGGGCTCAACATTTGTGAAGGAAAAGAACGGTTGCTGAGGAACGTGGTAGGAAATATGCATCATCACTGCACCAGGCAGGGAGACTGTACCCTGCAAAGCATGGAGGAAACTCTCACCCTTCTCTTGAGAGAGATCTGGATCCTCCCCTGGTTGGTAATGAGTCTGAGAGGAGTAGTAACAGGATCCTGATCACCATTGTCAGTGGCATCTGCTTCTATCCGAAGTGTCTGCCAGGTGAGCTCTTTGAATGTCAAAACCTACCCAGAAGGAAAAAAATAGGAAAATGCCGAGATTTTCAACAACTTCAAGGATCAGAAGACATGGAATGAAACAAGGCCACAGAAAATAACTCAATGTTTTCCTTCTGTGATCCCAGTACAAAACCAAAATCATGTCCCAGGTAACATCCAACCCCCTCTCTGACACCAAGTTTAAAACCAGACAAATCACAAAGGCATTCAGAGCTTCTCCAGTTTCATTCTCTCAGATCAGAAGGGCTCAGAGTAAGCCCTCAACGCAAGTCACCCCTCAGCCTCCCTGTTCCAGCCAATGGTACACAAGCTCACCCAAGCTCCCTACTGTCACTGTATAAGAATTCAGACAACAGCCTGATTACCCCAGAGGACTGGGGTAGCACAAATGCCACTCTTCTGTGCACATTATGACAGGCAACATAAGATGACTTTACCTCTCCTCTCTGCGGATCAGTAATGCGGGTGAGTCGCAAGTCACTTTGTTGCCAGTTTGGGTTGACGCTGTAGCCTTGGAGCTGCCATAGCTCAAAAGAAGCATGAAAGGCCTTGGAGTGAATCTTGATGGTGATGGAATTGACAACAATAAACATCCCCTCCACGACCTTTTCAGCAAAGCCATATTCACTGCAAAGAGAAGATCTCTCAAAGTCATCATGTGCTACAATAAAAGGCCTGGTAGAGGTAAAGATACATACAGAGAGACTCCAAGGTTTCTAAGCAATATTAGAGCCACTTAAACCTGAGTGTGGAGAGGCCAGTGGTTAACCATCAAGAACAATGGCCACCCATACCCCTGTAGCACATCAGAAAGAAACCACAGGGCTCGGGGTCTGACCTTTGACCTGCAGCAAGAGCAATGGGAGACTGTCCGTTGGGTGGCCGAGGCTCTTCACATGTTCGCATCTCTACCTCCACTTTATCCAGGTACTGTAAAGACAGAACATGGGAGCGATAAATGCAAGACCAAGACTCGAGCTCAGCCTACCTGCCTTCGGTCCGAGACGCTAGGGCAGGCATAAACAAGCTCTGGTGTCTCGTGCCTCTCCAAGAGTCTCACGTGTTAAAGCTCTCACACCACCAGTGCCAGGATCATTGGGTAATCTGAATCCCCAGAAGTTGGTGGAAAACAAACAACAAAAACCAGGCACAAGGTTGCCCTGGACTTCACTGAGAGCTCAGCTCAGCTCCATCCTGCAGTGAAATGTGGGTCTCGTGGGAGGTCACTCATCACCAAGCAGGACTATTCTCAGAACTCCCCTTCCCCCATGTGCTAAGGGCCGAGAGGATTTAGGTCAAATGAAAGTTTGAATATGCACTTCAAAGTTTCCCGCCACAGAATTTTTCTGAAGTAAAGGAATAAAAACAATGAACAAGAGAGGAAACATTACCAGGCAGATTGGGTGTGTTTTCAACTTTGTCCACTGGATCTGAAACAATAAAGTTGAGGTTACAAGTGTTATCTTTGCATTGGAAAGTTTGAGAAATTGCAGGGAACCATTTGAGCCCAAAGTTCTCTGAGAAATGACCACAGTGACAATCCATCATGTCTCACCAAATCCAGGTCAAACAGGCTCACACAGACAAGCGAAAAGACATTCCAGCCACCAGACCTATAAATCCAGCTTAGCTTTTGGATCTCATATATCACCATGAGCCATAGATACTCTGCAGATCACATTCTGATTTTTCATATTCCTTTATGGAGAACATTCTTGTCCTTAAAGAGTTTACAATTAATTGCTGCTGTTACCAGAAGTCAGGTAACTCTTTTGACGACTGTGCACAAACCAAAAAGATTAATTTTATTTTCTTACAGCAACACTTATTCTGCAGTTCTAGTAGGAGGGAGAACAAATGTTTGTTACTAAATTAAGCAGATCTGACTCTAAAAACAGACCAGATCAGATGAGCAAGACAGGCTCATTTTTATTGTCACTTGGCAGAGTAGAGCCATATTTCTTTTATAGCAAGTCTCTTTCATATACTAAAAACTTTTGCATTCATGTAATGCAACTATGGTTAGTACCAACTGAGATTAAACAATCTGGCATTTCATATCATCTGAAAAAAAAAAGAAATCAATTTTTTGCTCAATGAAAGAATTTATAAGAGGAGATCAGTGTGCAAAAGTGCAACTGCAAGTGCTTGCACAATTTGAGTGATTATGCATGTAAATGAATAACTGTGGGCACAAAGGCTGACTGAGTGCAGAGCATGCAGCTTTTCACACGTACTATTCATGCATTTCTTACAAATTGCATTTTCAACAATTAAGACTTCAACTTATTTTTACAATACCCCACAGCATAATTAGGCTTTCAGAGAACTGCACTCCATTTCTCTCTGCTTCCTGTTCCTGTTGGAGATCTGTGTAATTGCTTTAGCATTAAAAAAAAAAAGTCAGCATGGATGAAGGAAGACACAGGAAACTCCTCCACTATCAAAATAGCACAGTCAAAATAGACACTGACCAAACAGAGTCAAAGTGACATGGAGGTGATGAACAGGGAATGATTTATTCGCTATTTCTTACAATAACAGCGCGAGGAGGTTATCAACTAAAACTAGTATACGCAGGGTTGATACAAGCAAAAGCAGATGCAGTTAAACTCTGAGATTCTTTGCCACAGCATGGTCTGGGTATTAAATGAGCAAGCCGGTCAAATTCCTGGAAATTCATCAGTGGCAATTAACTACAAAGACCTCACTGCTGGCTTAACAAGTCACCTGAAGGTGAGAAAGGATCACAGCACACTTTTTCTGTGCTCTCTCAGCATCTTCTACCATCTGCTGCTGGCCACCATCAGGGGCAGAGTGCTTGGCAAAGCCAGCCACAGCAGGTTGCACCAAAGGCCATCTCATAGCATTCAGTTAGCAAACCTCACACCTAAAGCACAGGGTTTGAGATGTGTGGATCAAATCACATCATGATTCTTCATCAGAAACTCCTAAGTGACAAACAGAAGCTGCCAATGGCAGGCCTCATCTGCCTCCGGGGACACAAGTGCAGCCTCCTCTGCTCACCCTGATAGATGCTTTGTTACAGTAGACCCGAGTGATGGCAAGCCAGGTGGGCAGCTCCAGCACATTCTGCAGCACCTCTTCATCCAGCTCCAAGTTGGTCAGCTGCCCCTGCCCTTTCAGAGTGCTCAGGTTGATTTTGTCTGGAGAGAGATTCTTGGTAAACCTACAAGAGAAGAAAGAGGAGACTCTAAAAACAACTCCCAGCAAAGCTGGAGCTAGAGGAGCCTTTAAGAGAGCTATTTTAAGTATAAAAATCTGTGTGCTGTTTTGTTAAATCCTTTCTGACATTTTTAAACCCAGGGCATGCTGGTTGCTCCAGAAAAAATGTCTTTACACTTTGACATTTGAAGGACTCCTTTGCTTGGTTGTTTTTGTTTGTTTTTTGGGGGTTTTTGTTTGTTTGTTTTTGTTTTAAATCAAATTTGAGAAACTGAAAAGTCCTTCTAAAGCACTGGGAACCTGGAAACCAGCAAAATTGCCCTAGGACAAAAAGAAAAGAAAAGCAGGTCAGCAATTTTACTCCTCCCACAAGTGCCGTATCAGTGGTGAAAAGTTTAATTACCAAGATTCTTTTTGAAGTTTTTGATACAGGAAAGTAAAAGATCATTAATAAATCACTTTTACAGCTGTCTCTTTAAACACCAGCCTCGCAACCCAGCCTGCTCTTTGGTCAGCAGGTCCAAGCATGCAACCTAACTCCCCTCCCCAGTGACCAGGCCAAGGTCCTGTCCTCCTCTCCTTTTGGCAACCAGCTGCTGCTGCTCTCTCTGGTTGCAATTCCTCCTCCCAAATGCTTCTGTTGTTTCCACCTCCCTTGTATGCAGTCTAGTACCTTCAGATCCCTCACGCGTCTGAGATTTAAACGCAACGGATGAAATGATTTCAGCAGGACCACTTAAGAGCAGTGTATTCTGGAGCAAATCTGAAGACCTCTGAGTTCATTTAAACCACCGTGGCCCCTAAGGAACCAGAAGAGCCAGTTTAGAGGGCACTAGACCACAGAGTCTGTTTGAGTGTCAGCAATACCTCACCGGGACAGCCATCTCCATCGAACAACCCTTCTGTGCAGAAGGGGCCACCACCAAGGGAGCGAGGCAGCTTGCACCAGGACACTCCGCAGTCACAGGATTCAAAGCTGAAGACTTCCTGCCAAACAACTTACCCACTACTGAAGCCGGGGCTTATTCCACACATTCCTCCACGCTAATGCTAATTCTAATTCTGTACAGTGGTCCAGAAAGCAGAAGAGAAAGAAAGACCTTATTGTCAGCGTAAGCAGGATTAGGCTCACAGTTAGTCACACGCTGCCATTCTCTCCCCTCTCCTGCACCAGCAGTGTGGGCTACTTCTCTGTGAAAGGCACAAAGGGCATCTTGAACAAAGTCATTGCTAAAAGAGGGGAGAGGAGGAGGAACCAGAGCTACACTGCCAGGATGGCAGCTGATGTGGCCACCACAGGAGCACGAGGTGTAGTACAAAACTGGCTGAGATGCCACAGCAGCTGCTGGTCTGTCAGCCCAGGGCTTCTTGGGGCAAAAGTGCCTTTCCAAAGCAAACATTTCATTAGGAGAAAGTCTGATGGATGACAAAGAGCCACTGATGTCAACCCTACGTTACTGATGCAGCAAATCCTGGAAGAGGAGGGTGACAAACAGCTGTGAGTTCGCTTACTACTGCTTTTTACCTTGATCCCTGCCTCTGTAGTCTTCTGCTGCCGCAGAAGCCCGAGTCAGACATTTACTGTGTCATGCTGTCACCTCCCTACCCTAAGCCGAAGGTACACACTGACAGCTGATTAAAGGCCAAGTTTATAACACACCTGTCAGCATCTCAGGCTGACACGTTCACTTTAAGCTTGCTACTCCCTTTAACCGGAGGCCCTCTTGTTTAAACACACCCAGGAAGGCGGCCAAGTTCAACATTGCTTCTCAGCATCTGTACAAAGAAATAACATACTCCAGAGTGAGCTACAGCAGCTGCTCCACTGGCGGGGAGATGCAGGGATATGCTGAGTATCTGTAAGATTTGCGCTTGGAGTCCTGTTGTGAGCACCCACAATCTCAGACACTGCTGAAAATTAGACCAAATACGTCCAGAGGCAATACATGAGCATCCTTGACTTGCATTAGAGAACCAGCTTGGCTGAAAGCTGTTGTAACCATGTCCACTCAGAACTGGATACCAACAATAAAACACACACAACCTGAACAGGTAGGTAATAAAGAGCACTTGGCAGTGTTAAGCTCACACGCTGCTGTGGGCAGTGATCAGCTTACAGGTGGGGAGAGGCTGAGGCGCAGAGCAGCTTTCTCACACTTGTAAGGAAGGCAAGGATCAAACCGCAGGCTTCTCAAATCCTCATCCTGGGCTAAGCATGCTTAGATAGGCAAGCCGCTTTCAGCTGGTAATGCAGAAGAAAAACATAAGGACACATCTAAACCAGGGCATTACTTTTATTTAGTGTGTATGTGTATCAAAAAAACCTGCAACATAATAAAAGGACGTAAAGCTGTGAAACAAGACACCAGTGGAGAGCACAGTATGAAACACGATCTAGCTAAAAACAAATAACTATTTGTAATCATCTGCAGGGAAAGGCTGCAGTGATCCTGCTGAACAGGTAAGAAAAACACCACAAGTGCTGCCAGGCTCTACAGAAGACTCCTTTCCATGAGGCATTCTCAATACACCAAAATGTGCCATTCCACACCCCAAGGAGAGGTTATAGACCTCACCAATGATGGGACAACAGAAGCTGCAAGTTTTGTAAATAAAAAGTCTAAAACTGAAACAAATTCTCTCTTTTAAACCACAGGGTCAAAATTCCTGAAGGTATGCCCATTACCAAGTCCCCCTGCTCTCAGTTTCTCCCCCTGTAAAGGAATCCGAGTTCTTCAAATGGAACAATCTTCAAATTCAAGACATTTTGACACATGTAATGCATGTTAGATGGGGCTTACAAGAGTAAAACAGATGAAGCGTGCCTGTGAACTCAGGAGTTCATAGATGCCAAATCTTCATTACTTCTTGAAAGGAACTGCTTTGGTCACTGCCAGGGGAAGGAAAAAGCAGTGAGAGCAGATAATTTTAGACGTTTGTTGGCAGACTCACTCCATTCATACTCATCAACAGTAACATTTTTGGCAGCATGGATTGCTGGCTTAGAGAAAAGTGAATGAAAATGGTAGCTATTAGGAAAACTGACAGTGTGGGGTATTTGCACTTTTTTTTTTTTTTGCAACTCTAACAGACATCACACAGCACTAAGCCAGTAAACCCAAAGGACAGCACTCCTTTTGAGCTTGCCAGGATTACCACGACAAAAGTAAAACCAGAAAACCTTTTTCTATCTTCTATGGAATTGTCACTGCAGAGTCACACGGGCATTTTGTATCTGTGTACACTTACAGGAGAATTTATGCATCCACACTAACAATACTGTGAGCAACATTTTGTCTCTGAACGTGTCTGCCAGCCAGAAGCGGGTCTGCTGCACCATAGCCAAATGGACCACCACAGCCACCAGCACCCACAGAAAGCCTTCCAGTGACTAAAAAGGTCTTGCTGCATTCACAACCAAGGCAGTGGGAAATACAAGCTAGAAGCTTCTAACAGCCATAAGCTAGGGAAGTCACACTAGGTCAAGTCTCTTTCTTAGCTCAGTGGTTAGCAGAGAAGAGTTTTCCCTATGGTGCGTTTCCTACTGTTTCTTGCCACTTTAGATGACACGAGTGTTAGGGCTCTCAATCAACATTCATAAGAAGCAGACAGATACAGTCGTTAACTGTGCTATCCTAATTTCGTACCAGACTGAATGTCTCATGCTCAGATGCTAACAACACCCAGATGGTTTAAACCTCAACGTCTTCTTGGGATTTGGCCTAAAAGAATGGTGTTCTTTAAGAAACCTTCAGCTTTCTTGGGTGGTTTCTGAGATCATGATTTGATTTGCTCTGAAGCCTCATTTCAGATTTTAGATGGGGAAGGCACAGGTTTGTCAGTCTATTTGCTCAAACATCACATTGACTATATATCAAAAAATGATGTCACTACCAAAAGAAGGACTGCCCAGTTCATCAGCTTGTATATCCAGAGGCCACAAACTCACTGATTGCAAGAGGGAGACTGGCCAAATCTGATTTCTGGCCTGAAGCCAGGCTATAATCATAAATAATAAATTTATGTTCACATTTGTAGCTGTCTGGCCACACTGTCTCCAACCGAGCAAATACATAGACAGATAATGTCAGGAGAAGATGTCTGAAATCATAAAACTTCTTTTCAGATCCATCTCTCTCATTACCTTGCTGCCACGTGGTGCAAGAACTCTCTCGTCAGTAGCTTCATACACTCAAACTAGATTTTCTGCCTCAGCTTCTTCTGCAGTTATTCAGTAATCATTGTCTATTGTACGTAATCACTACCTACAGCTAAACACATTTATTTCTATTAATATCTTTGTTACTATGGTTATTATATGTGAGAACTAATTAGCAGTACACCAGTGACCTTGATTTTACTTAATGACAAGCATCATCTATTGGCAGAAGCTTGCAATACTAGCCACAGTTGCAGATAGCAGATGGAAAAATACTCAAAACACAAGGAAGCCAGGAAGGGGGTAACTTGTCCGCTGCAAGCTGAAAACAGACAAGCAACGTTAAGGGCTCCAGGGAAGCTGCTGCAGACAAGGTTCGTACCTTCCTAAGGGTAACAGTAAGGGAAGAGTTGAAGATTTTCTGCTTTAATTTGTAAGACAAATATGTAGTCTAAGCAACTATGGCAGAAGCATGGAAATTAGGGTGAAAAAAACCCCCTCAACTATATTCTGGCCAATGTAGATGCGCTCCTTACCCAAAATCTTTCCCAGAGCCTTGTCGGGTTAGGTTTTGGACAGGCCATTTAGTGGGATATCCCTCTTCCTTGGGAAGATCTTCCACAATCCAAAAATCTCTGTGATAAGACATTTCCCCTCATACTAAACCTTCTTATCTCAGGAGTCAAAGAACATGTTTACTTGGAAAAAACAATTCATGACTAGTACAGGAAAAGGTCAGTGACTTCCAAGTACAGGAAAACTTTCAAGGAAGACAGCAGCAGAAGGTTTAACTGCAAGATACGTGTCTGGGAATGAACTGAAAAATAACTCTGGAGGAAATAAAACTGGGCAAGTGATCAAAACTTCTGCAAAAAGGGAAAAAATAGCTGCCTCGAAGACATGTAGGAAGAAGAAGTAAAAGCCCTTTCAGGAAGAAAAGTCGTTTCACGTACTCAAGCTTTTGGTATAACTGTGGAGCAATCTGCCTGGTGAGCACACACAGTACTACTCAAGATTGAGAGATTCAGAGTTGCAGACAAGGAAGAGAAATGCACTGAATTAGCAGAAGATGAGACTAATTTATGCACAGTATTAGACAGTATCTAGTACCAGTCTAGTTGATATCATACCAACTTAATACAGAGCCATTTAGAATTTAATGGAGTCTGACCAATATCAAACTAACCAATTGTTTAGAAGATGGAAAGCACCACATCTTATTATTGAAAATCATCTCCATAACTCCAGCTCTACACTTCATACAGTACTGGTGTACCCCAGATATACTGGTAGGGAATAATATTTTCCTTTGCGGACAAAGAGGTCCCAATGCAATAAGCCTGACGACTTCGCCCTACTTAAGTTACACAACAAACTCTGTACATGTTACCATGTAACCTGGTAATAGCCTTTAGCACTATACTGGTAGGCTCCTTATCAGGGTGGATTTAAGTGCATTGATGTGCATGCATACACATAACACTGGTGGCTTTAAATTATCAGCTTTCTATTTTTCCAAGCTTCAACTACTTTGAATAAAAGGCTGGGCCACTCAACCACCCAAAGCCGAATGTGGTTTCACATGCGCCACAAAACTTCTTTATGAGTAATCAGTTGTCTTGGCTCCAAGTTATCTATTGCAATACAACATGGCTAAAGTAAAAAGACGTAGAAATTCAATGCAAAGTCAAATCTGCAGAGGAAAGATCAACATTTCCGAACAGATCAGGAACAAGACTAAACTATTACACAAAGCAGGAATGTCAGCTCACTCCTCCCTGAAGTCTGCACTCACTTACTTAGGCCCCTAAGGACACTTTCTTGTCCCAAACAGAAATTAATTTTAAACACTCCGAATACTGGAAAACCGCAAAGGCTCCAGAGTAGGTGCACTTGTACCACACCCACTGTCAACTAATTTGGTACTAGATGACCTGTAAAGCAACACAAACTAACCTGAAAGGAAAAGAGGCTGTGTTTTTGGCAGGGGATGAACTCCACCTCACTGAGGAACTGTTCTACTATTTCTAGCGCATCAGCTGGAAGCGCAGTAAAGTTTAAATGCCAGCTGCCCCACGCTCCGAAATCTGGAACACAAACCCTTGTCAGCTGCCAGGGAATTTCCCAAGACTAAACCTCAAGCAAATAATAACACACGAAAGAAAACTAGGAAGAAACATATAAATAAATGCACTAGTTGGAAGTTCCACTTCTCAGATTTTAAGAAATTATATGCCTTGTGATCCAATCTGCATTTTTGTTTCCAACCTGCAGAAAATAGCAGGTTATTGCATAATTCAGACCCAACTGAGCAGCTGCAGAGGAGATAAGAGCGCAAGGAGTCTGGGAGAAATACGACAAGGAGAGAAGAGTCATGTTTAACAGCCCCTTTTCCTGAGCCATCACTTCGTCTGCAGAGTAGCCGTGGTGCGGAGAGGTTCCATGCGGCCAGCACAAGGCTCTGAAAAACCCAGCAGCTGATGTGAGGACATATCCAGCCACATTTTCCTCCTGAGCTACTGAAGGGCAATTTATTTTTGCTGCAACAAGAGTCTATTTAGCATTCCAGAAACGGCACACGCTCTCTCTCGAGCCGGGTGGAAGTGGTTGGAAACACCTTGCATCCAGCAGCTGACACACGCTTCGTAAAACTGACAATTTGATTCTTCTGGTAAACTGCTGCATAGCAACTCTGATTTTAGAGATTACTCTCTGCAAAAGGAAAATACCACCTCCTGTTATGTGCGCTGTCTTTTCCCACTCCTGTCTTGAACAAAGAAGCGGTAGCCCTTTATTACTTTACTCCATAATAGCCTGGGGTTCTGTCTTTCCATCAAGAATTCCTCAGTATTAAAATTTTAAAAAGTAAGAATCAAAAATGTACTAGGAAAATAAGAAACGTCCAAGTTACAACATTAAAGAGTTTGCATCCAGCCTTAAATGCTTTGCTAGACACAGCATGTAAGAACTTAAGAGACAAACTTATTACAGGTGTTTCAATACTCAATACCTTGGGAGCTCTGCCTGACGGCCTGCAAAATAGCAGCCACTGCTGGGAAGGACACATAACAAAGCTTCTTTCTCATAAACTGGCTCAGAGTTTCTTACTACAAACTGTTTCCACCCTCTTCCCAAACCTGCTTCTATTTGCTAGTATTCCCCGGGCTATTTTCAGAGCATCATACAAACTGGCTCTTTAGTATTATCGCTACTTAACGGCTGGGGAAACTATGACACCAAATGATTAAGTGACTTCCCCATAGCCATACAAAGCACCACGCTGCCGAGCATCCTCCAGACCCAACCGCACGCCCTACCCAACACAGCCTGTTGAGCATCTCCCATCTGTCCCCAAACCCTCCCACCTTTTCAGACATGTGTCCTGCTGCTCTCAGCCACATGAAGATCAAGATGTGCAACTTAAAAATTCAGGGAGGTTATCCACACCTGGGTTACCTTCTCTCTGTAACATACTTGTGTCAGTCAAGTCCTCTTCAGCCATGCCAAAATGCATGCAAGCCCCTTGCAGGTGTGACAACACAACCACATCCCTCCTCTGCTGTTCTCTGCTGCTGTTTGTCCAAGTGCTGGCTGCAGGAGACAGTTATTCTGGGCTTTGGCTACCAGATTTGTTTTTCAAGCCTTCATGCCTTGGATTTCAACTTGTGTGCTTTGTGGCACTTGGGCACCAAAAAAGTTATTACCTGGCCAAACAGAATGCACTGAAAAGCAGGAACTTCTGCTTTGCAGATGGAAAAGTAATGAGGTTTTTTATCACCAATTTTTAACTGCTAGCAGCTTTGTGGTTTCACGTACTTCCCATAGCTGCAACAGCTATTTTAGGCAAATTATCGTCTTCAGCGGTAGACATTTCCCTGATCACTGAAGGATATTAAAGCAGCTAAAGGCAAAATTGCGATGTTCTAGCAAAGAGACTCTGTCCGAGGCAAAGATTCTCCAGTGGTCCCTTCTCCCTAAATCACTACATGATTCTGTAGCTTCATCAGGCCATTCCCAGATGCAATGTCCTTGCTTTCCTCACTACCCACCATGCTCTCTAAATTTCTTCCAGTTAATTTAGAATTAAGGTCAGGAAACTCAGAAAAAACTGAAGGATTAAGTGGTAAGCACACACCTTATACTGATGGTAGGTGTTTCTAAATCAGAGGGTTTCCAACACGTTTTACTAACCGAATGTGCCATCACTTTGACTGTCACTGCAAGGGCACAGCTGCATCTCAGCATTCGAGCACGCAGCAATGCTGCAAAACACTTCAGGACAAGTGAGAAGTAAACAGACCAGAGAATTCAGACTGTATTTTCTTATAGTGATTTCCAGATTGCTGCATTTAGCCAAGAAATGTAAGAACTGAGGGGAAAGAAGTGCTCTTTGGACTTCGGGAATTCCCTGCCCCTCCTGTGTTGGGCAAATGATGCATTTCTGACAATGTGATCTGACCTTCTGCCCAGTGCAAGACACAGAGCCCACCTCGATTCCTGAACGGCAGAGACTGAATCCCATTTTCTTGGCTGAAGAACCACTTCTGCCTCCTGTCCCCATCTTTTCTGAGGAGAAGGATGGGTCCCCTCGGGGTAACACAACTCACTTCTGCCATCCTGGCCTCAGAGAAGCTAGTACCACCAAACAGCATGACGACCATCAGCTACAACAGCCCTTCTTTGCCCTGTTTTAGCCTAGGAGCATGTCTTCGATGGTGCGGGCAGACAGAGGGCAGGCAAGGAGATTACATACTTTTGAGCATGGAGGCACAAACAGCTCCAAGACTAACTGAATAGCTAATTCAGTCACGGTACAGAACAGGCAGGGCTCACATGGCAGAGAGCAGTTTTGGGTCTTGGAGCTAGCTCTGAATTCTTTGCATGTGGCACAGAAGTAGCACAACTGCCCAGAAGGGATAATACCAAATGCATTTTTAGGGCCAGGAAGATTCTGAGTTTCTTACATCCAAGTTATAAAATAACAGCCCACAGAAGCCTACGCGTTCCCAGCTCAGCGCACTCTGCGACACTCACGTGTTCCTAACTGCTAAATTGATCTAGAAGAAACTAAAGATAGATAGACTATAGGCTTTCCTGATATTTTCACTTACCTACTAGCAGTGGTTTTATCTGTTGCAAGGACTAGGTGTAATTGCAAATGAAAGAGGGGAGGAGTCAAGGCAATCTCATCTGGAAAAAGGGATATATGGCCTAAACCACTGGGAACTGAGAAGAAAGGCTCTACTAAGTTGCGGTACAACTTATGGTGATATACACGATGCTGTTTCTTCTGGCTGCATACTTGACCTACATCTACAAACATCAAAGTATTACATCCTGCACATGCTACTCAATTGTTTTGTTTTCTAGGATTTTTTAAAATTCTGTTTCTAAAGCCCATCTTATTTATCCAAAAAGGTGGCTCCAATACTGTGCTATGAAAGACAGTTCTGCCAATTTTTGACATGCCTCCTCTTCCTCTGTATGACATCGGGATGTAGAAGAAAGTGACAATTGAAAGCACGATCGATAAACCTGGCTGCACAGCCTTGCACCTGCCAAAGATAATTTGGCTTCAGCCTTCACTGGAAAGGCTGTACTGCCCAAAACATTGCCCATTGCTGAATGCAACCTCCAAAACGAGGGAAAGGAGGAAAGAAACCAACAGAAGCAAAGTATAAGACGACACCAAAAACCTTGCTACAAACACTGTCTTAATCCCTTCCACAATTCCCAGTCTTGCTACAAAGCGACTTGCAGATACTGTCCCGACCAACTGGTGAAACAGCAGCTGAGATCCTACATGGCTAGTAATCCAGTGTAACAGACTGGGAATAAAACAGAGCAAAAACCCCTCTGGCATCCAAGTACTTCATAAACTCAGGAATGAAGTGCCTCTGTGCGCATTAGTCCCTGTTTACAATCATGGCTCTAGCAAAGACAAAACCGATCCCTTTGGAATTGGAGCAAGCAAAGCTATTACCTGATTATTTTCTCCACCTAGCTTTTATTCTTTTCTTCCCAACTGAAGGATTACATGTTGCATTTTCTCTGGAAACCATGTAACATACACAATTAGATGGTCTATTGGGGCCTATTACTCCACAAGCTCACATATTTTAACATGTAATAAAAGAAAATGTCACAAAGCAGTTGTCAGATGCAGTAGTGGATAAAAGCTTCCTAATGAAATGAAATAAAAATAATTTTGATAAGGATTTCCACTGCAGTGCTGAGAACTCAAATCCTGAAATGTTATATTAAGTAAGTTTGGGCAGTTTGGTTTGCCACAGTTTCCCTGTTTACCAAATAGGGACATATAGCACTTTTATAATACTCTGAGATCAAGTGTCTACTACAGCTGCACTGAGTACTATGAAAATTAAAAAAAAATAAAGACAATAAAAAGAGGGTACTTTCAAACAAAACCAGAAGGAGGTAAAGGCAAATCAATTCTTTATTTTAATGCAATAGATGTGCTTCCATAAATAATTACAGACTGGTAAACACACCCGAAGTACTGCTCTTGTTGTACAGCCTCAGAGGAGTTCAAACCAGATCCAAGTTCAAACACACAGCAAGCAGCTTCAGACAGCTCATAGGGAGAGCCCTTTGTTCTAGCTGTAACGGTTTGATGTTTAGTTATAAACACTCCTGCAGAATCTGCCTCCCCACTACTGCAGCCATGTGCCAGTGTAGAAGAACCAAAAAGTGAAGCCACCTAAACTGTTTTCTTTTCCAAGCTAAATATAGGACAAAAGAGTGAAAAGCACAGATGGTGAAAGCACTGCAAGTTTTTAGGCTCTTCTGCTCTAGGAATTTAAGCTGCTAAAGCACAACACAGGCTAAGCCTTCTGAAATACATTCATAACTCAGCTCCGTCACCGGCGGCAAAGCCCAGCTTTACAGATCACCGCAAGTGACCACTGTCATCCTATTAGACATGTGATTCACTTAATCTGAACAGTTGGTGTGAAACAACTCTTTCATATTTCCCTGATCTGGCTGTCTCTCGTGACCCTTCCTTGCAAATTTCCAGATAGAAAAGGAACAAAAACGCACCTCATGCAGAAATGGCTTCAAATGAAGACATAACAAGAAGAACACGGAATTATTTCATATGCAAATTGAAAGCACAAAATAAAGGCAGATTAATGATTCAGTAGCAAAATTCTTCTGGGCAAATGAGCATAGCTGAAAGAAAGACTCAAAGGGAGTGTGAAGCTGAGGTATTTAGAGGAAACAAAAACCAGAATGGAAAAACACATTTTTATATAACATTAAACTGTGTTCAAAATGCATTTCTGCAAAACATCCACAATACTTATGCAAGAGAGGGACAGGATGAGACCAACCACCCCAAACAACAGCGTAACTCCAGCTACTAGGAAAATGGGTAGAATTCCAGAATTTTTTTTTGACTCCCTGTTCTCCCTGGAACTGCACAGAGAGACACAGGTGAACACTAACTGGCCTGATCAGAGGGGGAAAGAGGCACTTTGAGCAGGAACGTGTTGTAACAGTGCAAGGTAAGACAGACTGAAAAGCAATATTAAGTAAAAACACCAGCAAGAAAAGTGTATATATCTAAAGACAGAGAATTGTCCATAGGAACAACACACACACCCTTTCATCCTAGGAGGAGTGGTACCTCAGAATAAAGCCCAGCACTATTTCAGCCTCCATTAATAACTGCTCTCATTCATCTCCCCTTGTTATAAATACTTCAGTGCCTCCTGACAAGAAGGCTGATTCCATTATGAGCAAGACAAGCCGATTTGAGGTAGAATGAGACAGAAAGCTCGAAGATTTGTGATGTCAGGTCTAGCAGAAATTCATTTAAATTAGCGCACTGAACAGATCAAGCAGCAGGGTCTATTACACTCCTTTTTGGTACAGTGCCTGGAAAGCTGGAGTACTGAGCAACTAGTGACTCAGAACCACCGCAGACAGACACTTTATTGAGAAGACTGCTCGCTTAAAGTTTGTGGGGATTCTCCTGAGGTTCCAGAAACTCTCAGGATTTACTACCGGCCTCAGAGCAGCTGAGACAATTCAGCCTCAGAGAGCAAGGACTGCCAGGTCTGACACCATGTAAGCCCGCACAAGTCACTTCAAGCCCCTCGCTTTGTATCTGAGCTTCTCCACCAGCAAAAATGGAAAGGACTCAATCATCTGCACCTCATAAAGCACAAAGAGGAAAAGCACTGCGCCGTGCTGTGCCTTCACCAGTATCCTCAGGGACACGCCACCTTTATATTTCATCATATTATTCTGATCTTTCAGCAATGCAGAGGGAGGATGTGCCCACGGCCATCAGATAACACAAGAACCGCTAGCTCTCGTGCAGCTCTCTTCTTTCAAAAGAGTGGGCAGCTGAGGCACTGGCACTTGCCCAAGGTCAATCCCCCAGTCAGTGGCAGAGCCACAGCTGAAGCTCTGTTTACTGACCCAGTCTTACACACCAAGCACCAGATGATGGTCTTCCTCAGCGTGACTTTTAGTGCCTTTAATGAACCTCATTGAAAATGACAAAACATCAATGAAAACGACAACCAAGTGCCTGAGCATGTGCTATGCTTATCAGGCATTACAGCATTCCTTCTCGCCCTCAGTACCTTTCGCTGTTTATATTCTCCTCTCCTCTCTTGAGCTTTTATACACGCTCACACACACACACACCCCCCCAGCCGAGCGGGAGCTGCTGTTGGAAGCAGCCCAGGCCTACAGCCATCCCCAAGGGTCAGCGAACGCAGTCCCCCAGGAACACACACCCGCCCGGCCGTCTCCCTGCACCGCCGGCACCAAGGCGAGACGGGCAGCGGCGGGAGCCGGGCCGGCCTGAAACCTCCGCGCAGCTCCCGCACTCCGGGGGCACCGACGCCGGGGGGGGTCGGAGAGACCGGAGCCCGGTAGGACGCGGTCCTGAGGGGAGGGCGGCAGGGCCCGCTCCTCCCGGGCCCTCAGAACCCCCCGGGCTCCACAGCCCCGGGCCCTCAGACCCCCTTGGGCCCTCAGAAGCTTCCCCCCC
>VUYV01000194.1:424252-443962 GCA_008711295.1 Anarhynchus alexandrinus | reverse complement strand
CGGTGGGGGTGAGGGGGGAGGAGGCGGGAGGCCGGCGGGGCTGAGGTGAGGGGGAGGGGGGAGACCGGCGGGGCCGAGGTGGGGGGAAGGAGGGAGGCCACCGGGGCTGAGGGCCTGAGGGGCCGCGCAGCGATCCGGGACGGCCGCCTTCCCTCCCCCCCTCCCTCGCCCTGAGCCGCCTCAGGGGGCGGCAGGCCCGTCCCGCCGAGGCGGTGTTTGTTGTGGGCCCCCTTCTTTCCCCTCCCCTTCCTCCGGGTCGGTGATGGCGGGGCCAACTGCCGGTGGGGTGTGTGTGGCGGGGAGGGAGCTATCATGGCAGCGCGGAGGAGGAGAGGAGCAGGACGGGGCTGGGGCGGGCCTGGGGTTCGCCTCCCGTCCCCAGCTCGGGGTTGTGATTTTTGCCAGGTCGCGGAACTCGTCGGTCAAAGGGCTGCAAAGCTGTTAAAGAGTGACTAATTGATAGGAGGAGGGGGCATGTGACCCAGCGGGGCCCAGAAGATCTTAAAAGGGCGCTTTTTTCTCTGCGGAAGGGGAGGATGAGCTGAATTCAGGGGTGGATTATGGTGCCCCGGACCCTAAAGCGGGCTTCAGAAGGAGGGAAAACTGGCAGAAAGGCTGTATGGAAGTGTTAAAGCTGCCACGGTCTCCGTGTGAAAGTTGACTAGGTGTTTGGTAAAAACTTAGTATCTGCTCGCAAACTAGGAGTGTCTCTCTAAATACTCTGGCTTTCAGTGTATTTTTTGGCTTTATAAAGGCTCTCTGTCACTGCCCTAGAAAAAAAGCAGGTACATATTATCAAGGAAGCTGCAGGTCGAGAAAAATGTGGAAAATATGCAACATAATGGTGAAAAACAGAAACCAGGAGTGTTAAGTGGTGCAGTGGACCCAGTGACTGAGAAAGAATGTTGTGAAATTGCTGCTGTCTGAGTTGTGGGGTTGGACTCGTTATTACCACCTGCATCTTTTAAACCATCTCTAACAGCTTTGCTGTTGTGTAGGGCACTAACCAAAATGTGACCCACTTGGGCAGGTTTGCATCTCTTCACTGTGATGAATGCGGGCGAGCAAAGTGTTTTCTGGTCCAGATATTGTTAACAGAGATTACTTAAGTTGTAGATACTATTTTTTTTTCTTAGTGGTTTAACAACACATCCGGAAAACCTCAGGTTTGAAACTTGAAATCCAAGCAAAGGTCTTGATATCAACAGTTGGGGGAAAAAACTTGCATGGAATTGTTGAACTAATAAACAGTAATAAGACAACTTTGTCACCTTTTTCCTTTCATCTTTCCCTCCTTCTACAGCTCTATATTGAATTATATTGGCAAATCTGCATCTGCAGAGGGAGTAAGGGAATAGCAAATAATACCATGTGCTTTGTAAGCTGATACAATGCGAAAGAAGCTCTCTCTCAAGGAGTTCAGGAGTTTGCTTTGGAGAAGTGCTTCACAGCATAAGATGCTTTTCCACTTTATTCATGTGTTGATAATATGAATAAAACTACAGACACTGCAGCATAATACTGCTTTTTTCTGGGATATTCCTTGGGAGTGCGGAAAGCTTAGCAGAGCTGAACCTGGAAGTTACTGGTGAAGATACTATGTATAGCCATAGTATTCCTGGTTTGTGTTGAAGAAGTTCTTTTTCTTTTTTCCAGGAGTATTTAATTTCTTTTTGAATTAGCAGTATCTCAAATACAATCTTATAACCAATGACTGTTTTTAAAAGTCTTTTAATTACAGTTGAAGAAAATAGCTTTAATTTCACAACTTCAGTGGCTACTTTGGTTCAGAAAACATAAGTTTTCACATTTTTGTTGGAGTATTGGTTGATGAGCCTTGTAGATGGATGGGGGCGTGTAAAAAGGAAATCTTAAGTTGGTGTAATGTGTAGAGGAGTATATGACAATTAGCACAGGCTGTAGTGTGGTTACTCTTAGACTGAGCTTAAAGCCTGTGAGAGTTTAACCTTTCAACAGCAAGGAGTTGAGTTGGGTATGCTGACAGGTGCTGCTCGTTTTTCTCGTGTGTTCTTGCCAGGGCGTTGCTTTCCTGACCTGTGACATCATTTGTTGTGCTTGTTTTTGTGCAGTTTACGGTTCTGCCGCTGTGTTTCTGTCCCATTCTCCAGCTCCCACCTCTTCTTCATATGGCCTTTGGGTTATCAGCCTGAATATACTCACCATTCTCTTGGTCATTATAAAAAGTTGCAATCAAGACACATTTTCCTTTTCTGGAAACACCTTTCCTTTGTCAAGTTGAGGGCTCCTGTGTAATCCACACTGCCCCAGGTGATGTTAGGCAGTGGCCTAGTAGGTTTGTTTTTTGTGGCCTAGAATCAGGGTCAGAATCTTCTATCACCAGTCTGTCCTGCAAATAATTTGTCTCGATGATACTGTCAAGTCACTTTTCCTTTTGTTAAAGGTATGGCACTCTTCTGCAGTGCTAATCCCTTCACTCTCTGCATCTTTTCCTTTTTTCCCCTCTTTTCCTGTTCATCTGCAGGAAATCGTGAGGGAGCTCGCAGCAGCGGGGAGAGAAGTGCACTTACTTGGCAGGCTGGATTCTTTTTAGCAATGTCCATGAATGGGTTGATTAATAAAGACAGAAATAACTGTCACTAGAACTTTTTTCACAAGTGTAGCAAGCTGCTCTTTGGTGATAATTATGTAGTCTCCGGACCTGAAGTTACTTCTCTGTTGTTTGCCTTTCACATACTGTGTAGTAAATAATCTGAGCTGTGATGTGTTTTGAAAGAATATTTCCAATAGTATCATTAGTAATTGTATTTAACATATTTAAAGTGAATTTGCAGTTCTGCTGGCATAGAGGAATTATTTTAAAATAGCTTGTTTAGACAATTTGGGGGGAAAAAAAAAATAGTGATTGATTGTGGAGCAATATGGATACTTGTAAGTAGCCTTTAAAAGTCTGTCTACTTCTCCAGTTTACCTGGCATTGCTTAATGTGCTTTCGAAGTTCTGGCAGACTTGGGGCAGTACGAAGAAACTGCCAGCTGGATTTATTAACAATATTGCAAAAATGCTTCAGGTAGAACATATGCATCCCAAGTTTCTGAGACTGTTCCTTGATCTTCAAGAAATACAGGTTAAACACTCTGGTGAGTTGTCTTTTTCCCTGTTATTTATTAAACAGTTTCCTAGAGTTCTGCCTCTTCTTAATTACGGGTTGAGTTCTGTTTGTGGGCTGTTCTAACTTTATGTAGCTTTCTTCTACATAAATCCAACTTTGCCCTTTCTGAGAGTCCCGGCTGTACATGCTTTAAAGGCAGCACACGTTGTCCCTCTTTACTATTTATTTATTTGTTTTTCATTAGAAGTCATGAGGCTTTAGAGTGAGAGGTTGAGCTTTTGCTTTTGGCCTACAACCAAAAGTGAACTTCTCCAAAAGATGTTTTGGCACCGAAACCCTTTCTTCCTCAGGAGGAAAACCCAGGCGGTGTAGTTTGGGAGGGCATTTTGCTGCCATTGCATCTAGGATGAAAATCCACCCTCCATTAAATGGCATGCTTAACTCCCCTGCTCCCTTCCCCCCTCCAGATGTTATGCAATGCAGAAGCCGGGCTGCCCGCGGACTGAAGCACATCCAGCCCCGCAGGTTGGAGGGAGGGGGCTGCAAGGAGTGATTTTTGTGGTAAAGTTAAGTTCCAGGTGTCTACAGCTCTTCAGTGTTATGTGATAGTATGGCCAGAAACGTGTCTGAACTTGTCTAGACTCAGTATGTCTATGTCTACCTACATAAGAAACTCCTTTTGAAAACCCTTTGTGCTAAGGTTTTAAAAACAGGGGTTGTTTAGGTCGTACAGTCCATGCTGAATGAGTCTGCACTGAAATACTTAAACACAAGAACGGTTGTAGGTCTCTGGATAGATGGTACCAGGGCAGACTGGACTTCCTGGAAGCACTGGCAAAACAAAAGTTCTTAAGCGTCAGCCTAGCCCTGACTGGTTTTAGCGATATGGATTAGTGTACCTGTAAGAGCAGAGGGAACTTTGCACAGAATGTGCATTTTATTTTTTGTTAGCATTCAGTTAAGGCCCATTTCGTAAAAGTCATTAAGAGTCCTGTAAAGTTGGTGTGGAAATTGTATTGTGACAAGGAAGAGGAATTATTTTTTTTAATTGGAGAGTATACCGACTTTGAGGGTGAGAAGCTGCAGCGTAAGGCTTGGAGCTTCGTTAATTCTGTGGGAAAGTGAATTAATTTGATTTGAAGTAGCTAGTGGTGCTGGATTTAAAATCCAGATTTCAACACAGTTGACTGTGAAGGGATTCCTAATTTGGAAGGCTTATTTTAATGTATGTATATTTCAGTAATTTACATGTAATATTTCTTTACATTCTCTTTTTAGCTTTTGTTTAGAAGGCTGAATTTTTATTAGTCTAGTAGGTGTGATATTTAATTGAAATGTGTCAGATAATGATGGTTTCCATTGTGTGTGTGGGAAAAAAGTTTTATTGTTGCAAACCCTAGACTTTTTTGATCTAGCTTTCTGGTGAAAAAGGTCTTTTTAAGGTCATTTTTTGTAAGGTAGTTGGATCTCTCCTAGAGGTCCTTGATATTTTTTTTCATATGCTTAGAAGAATTTGTAGCTGTATCATAGTTTTAGTACTCTAAAGATGACATTTTGCATGAAAATATTTATAAATTTATCTCTGAAAATACTACAGAAATTTGCTGTAAAACCTCTTTATATACTGTGTAAGATGTAGGGCATTTCTGTATGTGGGAGTGAGGGGAGCGAGGGTGAAATAGGGATTAGCTGGTGGTGATAGCAATTTTTTACATCAAAAATGTGAAAATTTTGAGCATTGCAAGGAAAATGTATCTAACATTTTTGTGCAAGTGTTTTATTGGTCTCTGAAAACAGAAAAAATATTGCCTTTTAATGAAATTAAAATTGCCTTATATATGCACGTGTTTATCCCTGTGTGTGAGATGTTTAAATTCTCAAATGAACGACCTATATTGCCCAGAAGTGGATGTACTCAATTTGGAGTCTAAAGACACAGTTTAGCTAACAGTTTGGGGTTGGTTTTTTTTTTTATTGCTTTACTCTGACTTTGTATAAGTGCTTAGTTTTTGCTTTCTAGCAAAGATGATAGGATGCTACTTAAAGTAAAACTGAAATTTCAACTGTGGATGAAAGCATATCTATTTACACTTGATATTAATGCTGGAGTATAGGTGCTATTTGGAGAAATACTCGAAGTATATTTAGGTAAGACAGCAGCACATACAGAATTTAACATAAAAGTCTCAAACCAACAGGATTCACGCACACGTGATGCGTTTCCCACAGTGGGTAACGCTATGGTCCTGATTTTCAACCTTGCAGGTGTTTGCAGAACTGCCATTTTTTAAAAAAAAGGCATGCAGATGTCCTTTGTTAACAGATTATTTTTTTTTTATTGCTTTTCAAAAGAAGCTCTCCAAGCGTGTGTCAGGAAAAACTTGGGTTTGAAATGCTCCTTCTCAGCTCAGAGACAGGTTACCACGTGTTGGCCAAAGGATAGTACCAGTATGCGGGCAGGCTCTACATCCCAACGTCCTCGGCTGTCCTGCACTTGTATATAAAGGTTTGCTGGTACAAGTCATCCTATGGTATGCTATTTTTCCAGTCTTCAAATAATTGTCTGTTATGTTTCAAAGATCTATGGAAAAAGCAAATATAAGGACATGCGAAGTCAGACTGTGCAGCCGTAAAGTTTTTAGGAATTACCTGTCAGGATGTGAATATTGAGGTGGAATGCGCGGACTTAGCTGTACCATCAAACCTTTGATTGTGTGGTCATATCAAAAGCCATTTTTATTGATTACAGTATAGCTCTACATGATTGTAGAGGGGATCACTACAACTAACTGCTGCCATTAAAATAGCTGCATTTTTATTCCAACCCTTAAACACCAGCAAACCCCCAAGAACTTAATTGAGCTATTAAATCAAAACACTAGTTTTATATCATTCTTCAGATGCAACTCTGCATCTCTCCTGTTACTGATCAAATACTTCCAATTATAGACCTAATATGGTGTTAGATTTGTATTTTTGTATGTTTGTTGTGGGGAAAAAGTCTGTCCTTATATGGTCTTATATCAAGATCTCTTCTCTAGTTTTTATTTGGATATCCTGACTGAAGTGTGAACAAATTAATTTGGTTTCTGCAGCTGTTTGAAGGCAATGTTTTTGTTGATGTCCTGTAAACTAATCAACTGCTATCAGAGAACTCCGTCTGATTTTTCAATAGATGTTCTGTCTTGCTGCATTTACTGAGTTTCCTCTTTTTCTCTGCATGTGAGAAGTCAAAGGGAAGGTAGGATAAAACAACAAATGTTAGGATTTTCTCTTTCCTGAAACTAATGAATATAAACCTTGCTTTCATGTTCATACTGGCATTGTTGAATTTGCCACAAAGATTATTATGCCATCGTAAGTGGGGAGTTGTGGTGTGTGTGCTCTACCTTAGAAGAGTTCAGGGGTCCCTGCTGTCCATGTTTTGTTTGCTCTTTGTCTCGGCCCGCAGGACTCCTGTGACTTCCCTTTTGCTAATCTACGTTCAGATAAAACTGAGGAAGACTTGCCCACTGCCCTGTGTAAATCTCAGGCTTAGTTGTGATGCTCCTTTCCTTTTGAAAGGGCAGTGGGGGGGAATCCTCATGTCATGGAGGAGGCTGGAAACCTGAGACCTGATCTTTGGAGTCAGTCCTCCTTCCCTCCTTCTGGGTTGGTTCAATGCTCATCCAGGCATCTGCTAGGAAAGTGATAGTGGCGGGTGGGAAGTCATATTACTTTGCTTCTCTTCTTCCTATATCAGGTGGTAAAAACAAAACGGTCTTGTGTTCTTTGTGTCTCAGTATATAGGAAGTGTTTTAAGTGACCTAGGTCTTAATGTGACTCTAGTCAGATTAGTATTTGTAGATGGTGAGAATCTGAACTGGTGAGAAGGGTGTGAAGCCTTTGGTTTAAAACATCAGATGGGTTTTGGTGAAGTTAAGTAGTAGGGGAGAGGGAAGATGAGGATTTAAACTTGATGTCATTCTTACTCTAAAGCATTTGATGAACTGCTGTCTGTGCAGAGAGAAGAGACACCATAGGAACTGGTTTAGTAGTTCTTGGTGTACTTTCGCTGAAATGCCAGAGCAGACTGGCAGTCTCTGAGCTGTGGCTGCCGCTAAGCGGTGCGTACATGGGGTCGCTCGTACCCTATGGCTGGGGAGCAGAAAATGGTTTTTAAACTGTTTGATCTGTTGTGGCTAACATATAGTGGGTGTTGTCTTAGTACATACGAACTATTGTAGACTGTTGCATCTCTGGTGTCCACAACTGTCCTCTGATGCTATGAAAAATAACAAAATTAGGGAATTAAACAATTGAAAAATATTTTCTTGGGACAGCTTTTATTTAGTGCATTAAAAAAACAAACACCTCCAAATAACTGAAATATTTGACCTGATTATTTTGAATGAAATCTAGACTTATATTTTTAACTAATTGTGCTGTGCTCCAAGTAAAAAAAACATTTAAAAATTGGGTGCATGTGAAATGGAAATGTAAGCAGACAACTGTAGCAGAAGGAATTGAGTACAATATAATTTTAGTCCAGCTGGACTGCCTTACATGCCTGAACTTGTTCTCAGACAGTTTCTGTAGCTTAATCCCCCTTTACTTTAATGCAGACAATTATAGATTGGTGACATAGTTTATACTGAGGAATTAGCAGTTACAGAATCTTTCGCGTACTGGCAGCTCTTGATTACTTTCCACTGGGAAGAGCTGTTGCCTGTTTTCAGTGGCAGCAAGTAGAGAGCAGCTCCTGCTGTGACATTCTCAAAATATTTTACCCCACACTAAAAGCTCCTGACCACCTGCTTTGGGAGGGCTCAGCTGCTGGGGGTGGCTGTGTGGACTTGTGGTTATAGCAGCATCGCAGTATTGATTCTGTCCCTGAGACAGCTTGCTGCTCTTTGGCAAGGTACAGTGCTCAGCCAAGTGCAGGCACCACGATCATGGTTAAACTGCCGGGGGGAGGGGGGGTGTGTGTGTATAGAAGCCTGCTAAAGGAAAGTGATTTCCTTTGGTGGTTTGGGGTGCACTGAACATGGTGTGCCTCTTCTGTGGCCTCTCAGTTTCTCTCCTTGTGCTGCCCCTGCAGAGAGCACAGTCTTGTTTCTAGTTACCGCAGGTTTCTGTCTTCTTCCTGGAACATCCCACTTGTATTTGGAACTGGCTGTTTTCAGCTAAGACAATGAAATGTTTTTCTGTGGCTTCATGTGAGAAAATGCATAAGCTTCGAATTAGCCAGCTCTTTTTTTCCCCCTCCTTCAGCTGTGTAAGTTCAGCTTAAAACTTTCAACTTCCCTCAGTGGTCCGTTTGGATTATCGAAGGTAGTTTCCCAACCTCATGGTTTAGTGTAAGAGAGGTCAAGAATGATGATAACTGATACACGAATCTTGCTTTCTGAAATGATGTCTGTTGAAAGCTGTTCACTGATTAAAATTCCAGTCCTTCAAAACATCTTGAGACTTTCCACTTAATTGCCACGTGTCATCTCTATTGAAAATGTTTGAATTGAAAACTCCAGGTAAAAGTGCTTCCCTGTGGCGTAATGAGTGCATCTCTCCCCCCCCCACCCCACCCCCTTCAGCTTTTTATAAGGCTTTGAGTAAAGCGTCTTCTACTTCAGGAGCGGTAGGAGAGCTGTTGGAGATGTCCTAGCCCGTAGCGTTATCAATCCAGTTCTCCAGTAGCTGGGGCAAATAAAATCCAAATAAGATACTAGAGACTAAGAGACAAAAAGAGTGGATTTAGGATTGCCTCATTTGGATGTCCTCCATATACATTTTTAGTCTCTCCCACCTGTATCATGTAGAGATGTTCCATTATTTAGGAGTGAGAAATTATCCATCTGCTGCACTGTTTCTTTTGTTCATTTATTTCTGTTTTTAACAATACACACCTTATGGGGCATTATGGTGCCTGGTTACATACTGCATTTGGAGAACGAGAGAAAGGTCTGTAAAGGTTGAGAATTCAGTTACGGAAAGAGTACAAGGTGTTCTACGTAACATATTATGTTCTTGAGATTTTATTGTACTCTACATAGCTGCTCAGTTTTTGCACTGCATGTTTCCAGGAGAATAACACCTGAGTTGCTTTTCTCATGACAAAATATTGCTCCATATGTGAGTGCTGAGGACATATAATGAACGTACATTAGAGCTTGGGCACTTGCCTGGCTTTTCTCTACCTCCACAGAGGGAGAGAAATGTAACTTGGCATTCACTTTATTACAGTTGCTCTGCACAACGAAGTGACTGAGTCCATTTGTCAAAGTGCTTTCTACTTGACTTAATAAATGTCCTCTACTTAGTGTCTGTGTATGATCTAAGGACTACATCCTGTGTGAAATTCTAAAGTGAAGGCTAACTTGGTATTGCACTGAGAAGTCTAGCCTCTGCTTTTTCTGACAGCTCAGGAGAATTGGAGCACTGGAAACTTTGACCCCTTAGCTGGTGATAGGTGGTGTGGCTGTAGGAATGGGCAGGAGTTAGTAAGAGCAAAATTTGCATGCTGGATTTCGAGCTTAAGCTTTGATTTGACTTGGATTTTTTTCCCCTTAAATCTTTCTTAAAAAAAAAAAAAATCTTTGGATCTTTAATCAAAGAATTTGACAATAAATGAAAACTTACAGATTCCTATAACAGTTAAAATTTTAAAGTGGTTGCTTTCTACTGTAAATGTTATTTTGGAGTGGAATTCTTATGTGTCACCGCATACATTAGACAGCCTGCACATCGTAAGGGGTTTTTTAGACTTCAGATCTTTAAGCTGCTGGATTGAAAACAAAACCAAAATACCATTCCTTGTGTCAGCCGTGCGTGATGGCTGGTGGGAGAGGTGTGTGGGAGGGTTACAGCTGCTGGATGGTAGACGATTCCTCCCGTTCGCTTTCCCTCTACCTGTTTTGAGAATATGTGTTTGCCAGGACTCTAATGTCCCTTGTCTTGTATGTTAGGATGACCTGTTTGCATTGCTTTCCTTCCAAGATGCCTAACTTTTATATGTTGAAAGAATCGTATGTTTTATTGGTAACAGAAGGATTAGGTATTGTGCATATGCCCTGCTTTGCATAAGGCTGCAGTGAGTAAGCCTCAGTGCTTTGGTTTCTTCATTCTCCTAAAAAAGAATCTGATTCAATTAATATAATTTTTTTTTTCCAATTACCCATATATTGCTTTTTGTTTGCACAACAGTTAGGTTGTATAAGGAGGCCTCTAGTTTGTGAATTGATTTGGAAGAGTTTCTTTTATTTTTGAGTACTGCTTGGTGACCTAGTTAATTGGGAGTAATTACTGTCTAAATATATTGGTTTAACATAACAAAAGGCTGTCTGGAAAAAAACTGGGAAGGAAAAGAATGGCTCAAGATAAACCATCTCTTTGCAAACACTTAAGAGTTGTTAAGGGACATCTCCAGAGCTATTAGCTGAGAAGGTTTTAACTTCACTATTGTAATTTAGCTCCTGAGGCTTGAAACAAAGCAGCAGAGCAAAAGAATTGATTTGAAAAGGAACACTTTCTCTAGTTCTGCGGGTAGTATTTTGTTGGAAAAGCACTTGACATGTAGGAGTCATGGGATGCCCTTGGAGAGGAAGGAGTGGGATACCCGTAGTTAGAACGGATTTGGTTTGATTGAGCTGTAACTTTTATTTGCTGCTTTCTCCCCTCTCTCTTTCCAGAGTCTTACTCTTAAGACTAAAATTGAGCACCGTTTTGATTTTAAGTAGGCTCACCCGGTGGCTGGGGTAACTTCTGGTTGCAGGCTTTTTCAGGAGTTTGAGGCTAAATCCTGTCAGACCTGCTCTGTAAGTATGGCAGAGCTACTAACTGTTGCAGTCCAGGACTGCTCTAAAAATGGAAAAATTGCTTAATTTAGGAAAGGTAAGGAGAGCCTGACACCTGAAGGGCTATGTTAAGAAAGATTTGTATGGCCACCCCTGTAATTAGGCGAGATCAGTCATGTAAATTACACTGGCTGGATTTGGCACACTCATCTTCATTTCAGAGTTGTTTGGTTTATAATAGTAACTTATCTCATACGGCAGAGAGAAAAGGGGTAGTGTGGTGCAAGTCACACCTAGGGGGGATAAAATAAAGCAGGCATGGACGTGTAAGCAGGAGTCTTTAGATGACAGCCCCTTCCTCTCGGAGGTCTAACTCTTTGTTCCTGTCCCTGAAGTATCTGCAGTTGGTGCTGTGCAATCACAACTGGGGCACAAGGGTAAATACAAAAAAAAAAAACCCTTGTGTGTGTATATATAAAAATATATATATAAACACAAATTTTAGGACCTTGAGTGTGTTTGACCTTGAAGCCATCTCTCTCATAAATGCTTGCTTGTGAAGTCCACTAATGTTGTGCCTATAGCAGAAAGGCAGAGCAGCAGGGTGTACTACTTAGTCTCTATAACCTGCAAATAACCGGGTTCCAAATAGTTTGCCTCTGCAAATGGCACTCATTTTCCCCAAGCAAAGTACTGCATTCGAACTGGTAGTTGGGTTTTTTGGGGGTAGGGAAGGAGGGGGAGCACTCGCTCTTGGCAAGAGTGGAAACAAAGCTAGCAATGATCCGTTGCTGGCTTTGCTGGTTGTGTAAGCAGAGAACACGACTAAAATGTGAGTGCTGTGGGTATCTCTTGCAGCAGAGCGGTGCCATACGGCCTCTCAGTGGCTATCTCTTAGGGTTGTCTGTGTCAAAGAACTTGAACTTAAGTCAGATTTGCTTTGTCATCCTGACTTTGGCTCTTGCCACTTTCAATTTCTCTTTAGTTTCTGGAAGCTTCTTTTTAATTCTCTAGTGGGAAGGCCAAGATGTATCCGCACACACAAAAGGGCTCACCCCAAACAAAACCCTCTGCATGTTGGTCGAAACTATGGGAGCAGGAAGGTTGGTTTGTGTATTTCTGATGGCAAAAGGGAGGCAAATCTGTTTTTCAGCATGTGTTCTTCTTTAGTTAGTTTTTAACTAAATGCTGCAGAGGACTGGAGTTGTTTCCCAATGGCAAAGCAAGCAATGAAATATGACACAGGGAGGGGAAGAGAGTTGGCAGAGGGCCTATGTGCACAAATAGCCCACTACCTTTTGAAGCGCGTTTACAGCCAAGCAAACAAAAAACAGCGCAGGCTGCCTTACAAAGAATTACAGTAGAAATCTGCCCCTTGGAACTTTTATTTTTTTCCTCTCAATGTCAATAAAACGTCATTACTACTGATTCCAGAATCATAACTCACAAGATGATGTGGTACGTCTGAAAACGTAGTTATGTAGTCGTGGCTGAGGAAGAGAAAGAGCTGTCTTGCTGTCTCTTGTAGCTCTTAGAATACCTTTTGCCTTGGACTGCTGCAATACAGGAAGAAATCCTAGTGAAAACTAACTCTAGATTGCAGCGTTAGTTGGTTGAGCGAACAGGAGTCTCTTGGCACAGCCCTGTTGTGAGTTATGTAAATCTTGTGCAGTGTATAAGCAACAGGCGGTTGGTGACGTAAAACTGAGCATTTGTCTCTATTTATTGGCTAATGTGACATGCACCCTTCCTGTAGCATTCGACTGAGCTAGCTGTATTAAATATAGCCCCGACACTCCTAAGTAGAAAATGCCTCGAGCTGAATAATGGCTTCTGGTCTGAAATTCATTGTTCTAAATGTGGAATTCTTACGCGGTGGCTCTTTTGTCTCCCCTTCGTGTCAAAGTCCGTTCCGTGTTGATGGCGAAAGCCTCAGTTTGCTGAATTTGCCAATCGATCACCATGACTGTGTTGTGCCCAACATTCCTCCAGTGCCTCCTAACGCATTGGCTGTGCTCTGGGAGACTCAGCAGGATGTCAGTAACTCCTGCAGTGATTATCTTCTGTCATTCGTGGTGGATTACCAAACTGATACATCTGTTGTTTAGGTCCTCTCCATCGAGGGTGGCTAGCAGATCTGCCTAATACTGCTATTTACCCCCTTTGACCCAAGCTCCAGTGCTATTAGCTACTACATTTTGGGTCCTCTATGTTTTCTGTGAGGAGAAAGCAGTGATACTTCTCCCATGCAGTTCTGATTTTTATCCAGAATGCTTGATTTTATCTTTTTTTTCCTCCCTTGATTACTGTAGGAATTGAACAGGAGGCAGTTTCTTTGCTCACTGTTTTAAGTGTCTTTCCAGCTGGCAAGAAATCCAAAAAATCCCTGTTTGCTCTTTCTCAGGGTCATGCTGCAAATGTTTCTCTTGCTTTCACCTTGGCTTTCTGGCGTTGGTTTAGACACATGACGCTCCACTACACAATACAATCCCTCAATGTATCACTGTACCCATGTAGCGCAGCTTCTGACTAGCCTTCTGCATGGCTTTTGTTTTAGGTGGTGGGTCCCAGTTCTTGAAGGTTTGGGGTTTTTTTTTCTATCCTGCTCAAAAAAAGCAACACAGATTTTTGTAATCATGAATAAAAAGCATATATGCCCATTGCATTTGGTGAGATCTTACTCATCTCCATTCTCACAGCACCTACTCATAACATGTAAATTAGGGCCACAACCTCACAGACATGCGTAAACAGAGGAATTACATGACTTGCCAAACACTTACATAATAACTTAATAGTATATCGTGGAACGGCAGCTAAGACTCATGAATCCCCTTCCTGTTTGGCTGCTCCTCTTTTCAAATTAATTATCGTATGAGTTTCAGCTACACCACGACTTGGGAATCAATAGCATTTGTGGCTTTCTGAACGTCCTTAATATATCACAGACTTCCACTGTAATTTGGCTTTATTCAGTAAGAACTTTTGACTCAGATGCTTCATAAGTTCCTTTGAGTTGTGACTATCTGGAGCTGAGCAGGCACTTTAATGATTAATGAATAGTCTTAGGGTGCTTGTGGCTCGTACATGACTGTATGTTTCAAAAGCAGCAAGGCTTGAGTTATTAACTGTAGCTACTGATGCCCTTTGGCCCTGAGAGTTATCCTAGGAGTGTTCTTTGTGTTTTGTTCATCTTGTACTCCTTTTGGACCTTTTGTGCCAAAATAAAGTGGAGAGGTTTAGTCCTTCTGAAATTAGCTCAGGAAACAAGGCTGGTATAGAGAAACTGCCCTGTTGTTTACATGCTGCTGCATAGCACTTCCCGCAGTATCTCTTGAACTTTCCAGCAAACTTCATAAAGGGCTAATGGGGTACAGGTCTCCAAGACTCATATGTTCCAGTATTTCCACTGAAAATAAGCAGCAGAGTAAAAAAGTGGTCTAAAATAGCATCCCCGACAAGTGAAATGCTATGTTTTGGGCTCTGTTATCTTGGAAAATCTATGTGTGATGGAGATTAAAGCTTTAAAAAAACGTGAGCAGCAGAGCTAATATAGTCTAGATAATATTTTTGCTTAACTATTTAGGATGACGTATGTAAACCTGTGAAAAGGACCTGACCCACCTGTACTTCAGGTTGTAATCTGCTTTTTTTTGCTTTCTAGGAATCTACAAGCCGCCATTGGAGCCTACTATGATTTTGAGAGTCCAAATATCAATGTACCCTCCATGTCCTTTGTTGAAGATGTCACCATAGGTGAAGGAGAATCCATCCCTCCTGATACCCAGTTTACAAAAACATGGAGGATACAAAACACCGGTAAGGCTTTTGCTTTGTAGCAAAACCCATGTAGTGTGTATTATGAGATAGGGTGGCAGATATAATGGAAGAGACGCTGGCGTGAGGCAGGAGGTTCGTGTGCACTTAACTTGGACTGGAGCCACCCTGTTACAGAAGGAGGTAGCCTGCCAACCTATGCGCATTCCCCTTCTTACGTTGGCACAAATATTTTGTGGCGAGACACGCAGCTCGGTTCACCAGTCTTGTTCCGTGTGCCACCACACAAACAAAAACTCTAGGAAACTTCTAGAAATCAATGTACAAGTTTGGTTTTTTTGTCTGTTGATATTTTTTTTTAAAATGGAAGTAGTTAGATCTGAAAATAGATTAAGAATGCTTAGCTAGTCATGTTTCTGATCACTTGATGCAAACAAGTGGAATAAGTTTTTAAGTCCATGAGGAGATTCCTCTTAAACTCAAAGCCTTTTAGCTCATGACCAGCCTGTATGTTACCACTACCCTTCATCGCACCATTTCTCTGACTGTCCCTGTCGTTTGGTCATTTGGCTCTCTGTAGAACTATGTTCTCTCTGGAGGCAGTGGTGCAGTGATCTGACTATGAGAAGAGGTAGCTATGCAAGGGTAAGGTGGCAAGTACCCTTTGCTTTTTAATATGGTTTTGAAAGAATTGCTTTTTCATACTTTGAGAGGATGAAGGGCTGGATAGACCACATTCCAGTATGAAATAAGTCAAAACAGTGACTGGAATCCAGGAAGTGAGACTGGGCAAAATACATTCTCGGTGCCTGATCTGTTGGGATGTAGTCAGAGAGAAAAATGAGATCCATGGATGCAAAGTGGAATACCTTGTCTTAAGTGTTGCAATGACAGGATGTTGCATGAATGTTTAAGCTGTGTGTCTGAATGTAATTGACCTGCTTGCACTTTCGTGAAGAAGGATGATAGCACAACAAGGTATAATATCGTGAATCATTGTGAGTAAAGTTCAGCTGTGTTAGTATTTCTGCTTGTAAATAACTGCAGTACTCGAGTGCTGTACAGATTTGTGCTGAATATCAAAGTATAACAGACTAAAACCATACTGAAAATCTAGGAGTATTTCATCAGGACACAGAGGTGAGAAGAGCAGGGGGAGGGTGTTTAAGAACACTAATTTATAAAGACTGTATTCTATAGAAAGGGCTAATTATTTCCCTTTGCTTTTTCTGCCTCTTTTTTGAATGAGCACAATGGAAAGGTGACACGTATAGCTTGCTTGAACTCCAGTAATGTGAAAAATTGACTGGCAATCTTTTTATAACTGTCTCAAATACAAGTCTTACAAATGTAGTAAGTTTGACAGATCTTGTTTCTCCACCATTAGTATCTTAATTTGTGTGTCTTATGGCTACACCCCTATCTTGTTCCTTTTAGACTCCTTCCTCTCTTGTTCCTCTGATGTAGTCTTTCCTGCATGCAAATTCAACCTTAATTTAACATCCTAGTCAAGCAGTGTTTCATTGTTCTTGGAATGTTTGACCTTCTGAAATCCATGGGTCTTATAGAGTGAGGAGAAGGAGTTAATCTTGACATACGAGTTCCTGGCAAGGCCAACATTTGTTCTGGCTTCCGTGTGGGTTAAAGCCTGGCTTCTTAAAAAGTACATCTGTACTCTAACAGTGGTGCTGGAGGCCAGATCTTGTTGAAACCATGCTGTTGAGGCATGTTTTAGTTAAACGCAACTTCGCATACTATGTTATGACTGTGCAGTTTAAGGAGGGCCATAGCACTTTAAAACCATTTTATGGTTTAATTAAGGTATGATATCAAAGGACTATAGTGTTTCCAGATAATATCTGCTTGTTAGGTAGATAACTGAAGCAAAGCCAAGGGTTTTAACAGCTCAACAGGAACTCTTGATTAAATGACTTCAGTTCTAGAACATGAAATACCTGAGGCATGTGTCACCAAAGCATTTAGTGTCTGACAAGTGTGACAAGCAGAGCTCGGAGAGATTGTCAGTTTTAAGCATGCAAGCAGTAAGCCAGGTTCAGTCAGGTTTTCATATGCTTTATTAAAAACTAGTACCCTGTTCTGATATCTTCCAGGACGGTGCTTGGCTTGTCTGCCAAAAGACCAGTTTGTATAGTAGAACCATTGCTGAAAGAGCAGCAGGATTTAACAGACTTATTTCCTGTTCCCACTCTACCCCCAGCTGCTGCTGGCTCTGCAGGACACTTACTACAATTTATCATCTCCTGAGAGATGAGTGTACTGAAATAGAATGACATAATCATCATTTCATTTTATGGGGCTTATCAGTTGCAGTGTTCTAGGCACCTTGCAAGCCTAAAGCCATTAAAACCGATAAAAATCACATAAATTATTTAAACTGAACCATGTTGCTGGGCTGCCAACCTTTTCAGATGAGACTTCATACTCAACTCCCACACGCCATAGTCTGAGGTCAGCTCAGACTCGGCTCCTCTTTCAGAGACCTCCCTATCTCAGCAGTGTTTCCAACTGTAGCGATATATCCCCCGCTCCGAATATCCCACTTCGCTTGTTCACATCATGCTTTCCCTGCTAGATTGTGAATTCCACAAATAAGGACTTGAGTAGAAAACCAGTCCCTGCCGTGTCTTCGCTGAAGTATCCACAGGGATTACATTAGCAAGCAAGCTGTTGCAAAGGATGCTCTTTGGGGTAGCCTGAGGTCAGACCAGCATCCACCGTTCTCGTCTCAGACCAGGTGTAGAGTCGTTCCAAGCTTCCCGGTGGTTCAGGCTTTCCTTAGCTCCTTCCATGGACCTTAACCAAGCAGAAGGTATTTTTAAAATTGTTGGCTTAGTCATGTCATGTAACTGGGGAAGAAGCAAAAGAAAATTCTGCTGAACTGATTTTTCACGAGTCTCAGAAGCGCTTTTCTTTTTGTCTGCCCCAGTACTTGTTATCTTTGGCGGAGATGGCTGTGCTTACATGCAGTAACTGTTTTCTGTATCTCTACAGATTGCCAGGTCACGCTGTCAGTCCCAGTATCTGCAGTCTAAACACCGACTGCCACAAATAAATCATATGTTCACAATCCTTTCCACCTTTGCACAAGACTGAGAGAAGGGTTGGTGCAAGAAGGGAAATAAACCCATTTAGAAAGTAGTACCAGCTCTTCAATTATAGTTCAAACTTAGCTCCTCCTGAGACTGCTAACGGGCTTAAAAAAGAATGAATCCCTGAAAGAAAATGTTTCCAGCACTTTGTATTATTAACATATATTTTGATATTGCAAGGCTGAGAAGCTACATGTAGGGAGGCAGAAAGAAATGAGAGGAGGGGAAAAAAAACCCACCTAGGTCTGACCTCATCTTTGTCTCTAGCATTGGTAGAATATATGTGTATGTTGGTTATCTTAAATTTTTTTTTGCAGCTGTTTCATTGTGACTCTGAGAATTTTTCTGTGTAAAGAAGACCTAGAGATTATTCAAATAGAAATATAAATTGCCCTGCTGGTCTCTAAATGGACCAGTTAAGCCTTGTCTGAAAACTGTATTCTTCTTCAGCATCCACTGCTGGCTGTGTTCTGTGTATCTTGGTATTCCTTTGGCTCTTAACAATTGCACAACTGTTTTAATAAGCATGTTTCATCCAGTCTTACACAAACAGACACAAAGCTTTTCCTGGTGCACTGTCAGTAATTCTTTCTTCTGTTTTAATCCCAGGGACAGAGGCGTGGCCCCCGGGGGTTTGTCTGAAGTATGTCGGGGGAGACCAATTTGGCCACGTAAACATGGTGATGGTCAGGTCCCTGGAGCCCCAGGAGATCGCAGACGTCAGCGTTCAGATGTGCAGCCCCAGCACAGCAGGAATGTATCAGGGACAGTGGCGAATGTGCACTGCCACGGGACTCTATTACGGAGGTGAGTGATCCCTTTGCTGGTGCTTCGGCTTCTCCTTTGTGGTGTTCCCACCGCAGATTACATGGACCCTCCTGGCCCCTTGCAGACGCTCTCCTGATAACCATGTGCTGAAGGTAGAGGTCTGCCAGCTCTGAGCCTAAATATAGAAAATAGAATAGAGAAAACATCAAGTGAGCTGCTTTGTTGTCTTGGTCAGCACAGAACTGTTTTCTAAACACTGGAACAAATTGCTGATTACACAAAGCTCTGGAAAACAAAGGGACTTGCACAGTTCTCCTGGAGACTTTCTCCCGGTTGGTCCTTGTCAGGATTCTTTCCCAGTTTTCCAGCGCTGAACATCGTGAACTACATATGGGCATAAAAATCTATTTGAGTGGTGAAAACCTCATCTGAGAAGTTTAGTTAAGGCCCAGGTTTTAATAGTGTAACTCGGTGCATCTACTATGAACCGTTTTTCTGTGTTTAAAAACCACTTTTTGCTATTTTGCCTGGTGCCTCAGCCTGAGCCACCAACATCTTCATTCATTTGGAGTCTTTCAGTCATTTTTGGCCAGCTTTAGTTTATACTGAGAACATCTTTGTGTCTGTTTTGGCAGTTGGGAGGATCCCGAGTACACGGGTTTGAGTGAGAGATGTTAGCACTTGGAGTCAAAAATAACTCTCTGCTCAGAAGCACAGGGTTTTTGGCAGAATTGTCAGTAGCTGTACGACTCTCCGGCGTCGAAGGTGGATGTCTCTTGTCCCTGAAGAAAGGGCATAAATTCCTCCGCGGGGTTCCGCTTGCCCTGCCGGCCATAGGCCTGTGTGTTTATAAAGCCGAGGTTCTCCCAGCTGCTGACAAACAGTTTAAGACCTTACTAAACTTCCTGAAGTTGCACGTTTTGAAAGAAAACTACCTACAAATTAAAATGCCTTTGGCTACCGAGCTGGGAGTCAAAGATGCCCTTCCGCTGCCAGATAATTAATGGCTTTTACGCTAGTTATCCCCCGGAGGTTAGGCCCAACAGCTGCGTGAGGGCCTGGCAAGCGGCTGGGGCTGTGGCCCGGTGGTTTGTTATCCCGGCGGGGCTTTGCTAGCCCCGGGGGCCAGCGGGGCGAGCGCTGGGGCCGGGCCGGGCGTTGCGCCGCGGGCGGCCAGCAGGGGGCGCCGCGG
>VUYV01000194.1:369978-424181 GCA_008711295.1 Anarhynchus alexandrinus | reverse complement strand
AGCCCAGCCCGGTTAAACCGGGGGGGAGGGTGGGGGGGAGGAAGGGGGGCTGGAAGGAGAGCTGCAGGGAGTTAGTGCTGCTTGAGAGGCGATGGTGGTAAAACCCAACAGCAGGAGTACCCGCTGCCTCCTCCCCCAGGCTACCAGTGGCAGCACGAAAGAGCCCCTGGTAGGTTAACACTTGACTGCAGAAAACCTGGAAACAATTACATGTGACATGAGGTGCTGTTATTAGATCTGCCGAGGTGAGATAAGGTGTTGCTGCTGTTCTTTTTAATTCTCCCTCTCTGTGCAGCAAAACAAAACTGGAGCACGCTTAATGGTGAGGTGTAGGGTAGGGGGGGGAACCAAACAGGCAATAAAATTGAATTTGGTTACATACCAAGAAATGTCTTTATGTAAATAGGCCGTAATGTTTGCATGAAGTGTAAATGAAATGGTAAGTAAAATAACAATCTTATCTATGTATAGGAGACAGACACACACTAGGTAAGAACTGTAAATATGTTTCTTATTCTAACCAGTAGCTTGCGAATTCGTGTAATAGTCTACCAAGCCTGGGTATCTTATCCACCTACTGTGAGTGTTTTGGAACAGGAATGGACGTATTTTGCAGTGAATTGTCATAAACATAATTACCTTTTAAGTCACCCTTTTGTTGTTTTATGTTAATAGTCAAGCCTTTCAAAGCTAAACAAAAAACATTGTCTTTTCTTTACCATCAGAGGACGTGATTGGCAGTGATATCTCCTGGCTCGCATTTCAGTCTTACTGTGTAGCCTTGGATAAAGTCACTTAAGGTTTTCTTTTTTCAGTGCATCCTGTTGGTAATCTGAAATATGGAGATACAAGTTGCTGTGTCAGTTTGTTTTTTATATGTGCTTAGCTGGTTCATGTAAGTCCAGTAGGAGTAAAACTTGCCTGGTTTTCTTGAAAGATTTGGACGCTAAGTTAGTGTTTAACCAGTACTTCTGATGCTTGATAAACATGTATTTCAAACAATCAGTCTTTATTCATGCTATTGTAAAGGATAGAATTTGTTTTGTTTTTCTCCTTCTGCACCCTTCTTCAAAAACTCCACCTAGTGACAACCCGAGTGTCTGTCTTTCTCCACAGATGTCATCTGGGTGATCCTCAGCGTGGAAGTTGGAGGACTTCTAGGTGTAACACAGCAGCTGTCATCCTTTGAAACAGAGTTCAACACGCAGCCGCATCGCAAGGTAGAAGGAAACTTTAACCCATTCGCCTCTCCACAGAAGAACAGGCAACCAGATGAAAACAACCTAAAAGACCCTGGGGGTTCCGAGCTAGGCACAATCAGCAAAAACACATGGGGGCCTGCTCCTGACCAAATCGAACAAGATCAGAATGGACTGTCACAAAACTCTGTAAATCTCTCCCCCAGCAGTCACTCGAACAACTTGTCGGTAGTGACATACAGTAAGGTAGGTGCCCTGGGAGAACAGGAGAATGGGTAGGTGATGAGACTGATGTATGTAATAGTTCTTCGTTACAAACTGCAAAGCCCTTCCCTTCTGCTTCTGCCAGACCTGCTAAGGAAGGTTTTGAATTTGACTGTCTGACTCTGCCAACTCCTCCTGTTATATTAAAATATTTTTGCCTCTGATAGACTCTACCAGATCCACCTTTTTGTTTTTGCTTCAAGTCCTTCTTAAAATTTATATAATCTTGTCTGGGTGCTGTAACTATTAGTGGCTGGAGCCTGCTCCAGTTGCGTGTGCAAATAAGTCAAAATATCTCTCTAGATGTGCTCCTGAGTTTTACATAATTTTGAAAAGAGAAAAAATAACCACACCCCCAAAACCTAAGATTAACCTGATAACTTCTTTTTAGCTGGTGTGGGGAGACTACAGAGCTCAACATTTTGATCCCAGAAGCTACCTGTCAGGAACAGTCCATCAAAGGACTATTCCTGTCTGTGTCCTTGTCTTGTTTATAATTGTAGGTGACTTTTAAATTATCTTTACTTTAAATCTCTCTCAAAAGCTTGCTTGGTGGATGCTATATGAGTCTGAGTGATATTTTGACTGTTTTTATTTGCTTGTGTGTGAAAAATGAATTGCAGGATTATTTACAATTCAGAATCCACCTGTTATTGCAGCCAGTATGTGTAGGTGTGTACTGTCGTATGTCAAACTAGTTTGATTTTTAAAATCCTTTGAAAACGCTTTACTGTACTTTAAGCAGGCTGTGTAGGACAATAACACTTGGTTGCCGAATGACTTAATAAAGCCCTAATGTTAGTTCACCTACAGCACTTTAGCTCCTAACTGGATGAACTGCCTGTCCTCTACCAGTGGATCGTATGTTAGTGACCTACTTTGCACCAGGGCTATGCATTTTTTTACTGATGGCATGCGCGGGATTAACTGTTTGACAAGACTACCAAGCACCCTTCTTGTGTTTTGCACCCCAAACATAAATTGCTATAAGCTGTACTGGCTCCTGCTTCAAGATTCTCACTCACTAGAAGTGAAATGGATGGCTTGGGAAATGATTGAAAAATAAAGCCTTTCACTTTTAACGTCAAATACAACCTGATTTAGCAGTGACTGAATGCCACTGCCTTTTGGTGATTGCTTGGTGGATAGCGGTGTTCCCTGAAGAGACAGGCTGCTTTCTGCCCTCAGAGGCTGTCTGTATACTGATAACTTTATGCAAAGAAGCTGTATCTCAGGTGCTTCAGGTGGGGAGTGCTGCCATGCGGTCTGTTGAACGTATCCCAGCAGAGATTGGTAAGAGCTCGGTGTATCACTTGATGAAAAATAAAAATCAGTTACTAAGTACAGCTTTGGTGAGACAGTGGACTTAGCTAAGCCTTTCATAGCTAAAACACTAGGTGGGAAAATTCAATTCGGCTTTTGGTGGTCAGCTTTAGGCTGGAAGTGGCTTTTTTTTTTCCCTTGCCTGTTTTCTGAGTGCAAAGATTGGCAATTGCTTTGTAGTTGATTTGCACTTGCAGGTGGATAGACGTGGAACTGCTAATACATGCACTTCTGAGAAAGTTCCTGTGTAGAAACTCTGGATGCGGGGTTTTGGAAGTAACGTGGCCTTCAGTTTTCACTAGGTCACTCCCCGTGGTGTATATCCTCACCCTTCCTAGTGAGAGGAGAGCGGTCTGGGCACCAGGAGGTAAAGCGTACTGACAGACTCTCTTTGCTGAGGAGTAGATGCTTTGTCTTTTTTTAAGGATTTAAGTGTAAAAAAACCAATACCTATTGGAGGTGCAGAGGACATAGCAAAGGTCAGCTAAACAATGGAAAAGCCAAAAAAAAAAAAAGTGAAGCACTACCAGAGAGGATTTCACTAAATTTAAGTAAGCTGATTTAGCTAGTAACCCAAAGTTCACGACCAGTACTCTACGAGATGTGAGCCATTATAATCTAACCTCAAATGTAGGGTAGGTGGCCTTTCTCCCTTTTTTTTTTGTTGTTGTTGCTTTGGGTTTTTTTTTTCTTTTTGTATTTACAGAATATTCTTGGGTGGATTTGAGGTGGATTATCTGAGATAAAAGCAGAAATTTTGTTTCTTGCTTACTTCAGAAGGGATAACTTTAGGGTCCTGTTTGGAGATGGGGTGGGGTATGTGAAAGTTCATTGATTTCTGAGGTTTTTTGTCTCTACTAGTGTTTCTATTTGTGACATAATAAAGCCAGTTAGCTTTTCCTTCGGAGGCTGTTATTAAGGTAGGTCTGAAGATCAGAGTCCTGTTCCAGCCTTGCCCTTCCTGTCCAGGCTAGGAGGTGTTCTACCACAGACCTAATATTCACATTGGTACAATACTGTTTCTGTAGTGAACAAGTTTGAGTAGGTTTGACATCCTAGATACTTGGTCTCGTTTCAAATAACCAGGTGAACATGCTTACCTTTCCTAGTGTAGGTCTAGCACTATTGCCTGCCTTCTTCCTGCGAGTTGGAAATCCTTCTGGAAAAGAAGATACTTTCTTTTTTTTTCCTCTGGAAAGGGGTAATGTGTAAGCAGTATACCCAACTGGGGACACTGCTTAAGCGGAAAAGGGCTTATTGGAGGTGATGTCAGAAGTATTAAACCACCTGATCAGCAGATGGTGTTCCAGTACCTGTTAGGAAAAGCTCTATCTGGCCCATCTTCCCCCGGGACTCGACCTGTACTCTGCTGCTTGAGAGGGGTAAAGAAAACTATTACATTTGGAGCTGTTGTCTTGTGATCGAATATTGATGTGAAAGGCTTTATTTGAAGTTCTAAGAGCAGACAAAAGAGTACTGTGGGTTGGTTACGCAGTTGCACGTTAGTATTCCTGGATTTTATTTGTCTTGGGCAGGAGCTCTGATATTGTTGTCTGCTTCCATGTACCCAGAGAATGGAGTGAATCCCTAATCATGTTTGACGCACCATTTGGTGAGATATAGCAAAGGGGATTGGTAAGGTCTAGTTAAGGTGTTCAGAAGGGCCTAAGTCCTGTATTTAGAAGTAATATCAGCCCTTAAATATTTCTCAGATCACTGTGGAGGCTTCCTCTCTGCCAAGAGATTATAGAGAGCCCCAGTCATGCAGTTGCATGAGACCATGAAGTCTTTGAGATAAAACTAGCAGTTTCTGGCATCTGCAGCTGTAAAACACACTAGAAGTTGCCAGACCTTGTCTGTATTATTCTCCCTCTGGTGCAACTGAGCAGGTGTGACTTGTCCTCTAAAATTCCCTGTTGGAGTCAGGATCTCAGTGACAGTGACGTGCCATCTGCTGCTGGACTAGACAAGTATATCAGTGTTTCATGCGTGGAAACATTCAAAATGCTTTTATACAGCAGCATAGAGTACATGGTTCGGATGTTCTGCTCAATGAAACAAACTTTCCTAGGAAAAAACCAAAACAAGACGCTGAATTCCCTGTAAGCAGATAAGATGAAACCTGTGATATGGTTGAAACAAACTGATAGTGATCTTATTCCTGCTGTAGTGTATGCTTTTCCTGGGTCCACCCTGCTCACCTTAGCAAATAAACTGCTGGAAGGTTGTAGATCAGGGTCTGTGTTCAGGGCATTGCTTTAAGCATGTTGTTGTTCTATCTATTCCCAGTGGAGTTTTTGCATGTTCTTAGAATTAAAGATGCGCTTAAGTGCAGGATAGGATGCTTATCTCAGGATAGGGATGAGCTGTATTAGAGTCCAGATATACCCATGCATGGGTATTTTATTCTCCTCTTTGGCAATCGCTTTCTCTCTGTATTCTCGAGAGAGATGAGGCTAATATAGCTTCCTCCTATTTACTCGCTCCTGTCTCATAGCAACACTGTCGAGGTCACTGCTGCTCTCTTGTGACAGTCTTTTACATTAAAAGTGCAAGATGCAGTCTTACAGTGCCTGGGGAATGAGAGTTAAATTTCTTAACTAAGGAAGAAATGTACAGGTTTAAATGTCTAAAAAGATCTGAAGTGGATAGCCATATACTGACATTCAGATTGTACTTGTCACCTATATAAAAAAAAAAAATATATCTAAATCTGTTGCCCATATGGATTGAGGAATTGCTGCTTTCTGTGTAATGCAGAAAATGGCATGTAGAAGATCTGATTCTGCAAAGATTTGCCCATACAGAACAATTTGTATGGTCACCGCCATGGCAAAGGGCATTCTACAGCTTGTCTGGTATTAATCTGTTCTGTATGTTACTCATGGTAGTCTTAAAGGCCCAATGAAACATAAGCATATTTGGAGCTCACAAAATTAAAATCTTTACACTTTTTTTTCCTGCTGTATTTATGCTCCCCCTCGTACTTCATTCTGTGTGGAGCTGAACTCTGATCTGTGCTACTTGACAGCTTTCTATACGTAAGGGGAAACCAAACCTCTCTCTGTCCTTAGACCCTTTAACTGCCTTCCCCTCTGAGTTTAGAAGTTGCTGCTGCTTCTAGATGCATGCTTCTTCCAAACCGGGGCACTCCAATTTGCCTGGTTTTGGAGTACCTCTGTAAACTTTAGACAAATTTTTCCACTGGAAACTATTTGGGTACCAAACTAATATTTGTGGCTAAGGAAGGTGCCCCAGAAATGTTTGCTTCCGTGTAGAAGAGAAGCTCCATCCATCCTGGTTTCTGGGCTTCAAACTGGGCTAGCTACCACGTGCTTAAATCCATTTAGAACAAAATGGGAGAATGTTGGACTCAAAACTACCGTAGCTACTCTTGGACAGCCACACTGCCACACAGCATCTGCAGGCTAAACTGGTGTTGCATGAGCTGGTTTGCTTATCTGGTGAAAGACTAATGTGTTTGGGTGCTGCATGTTAGCTCATCCATGAAACCCGCCAGTCCGTGTGCTTTTGGACTGTGGGAAATGTGAGATAATCTGATTTTAGCTTCACTTTGCTCCATTGCAGGCCAACAGAGTTTCCCTGTTCTTTTATCTCTGCGGACTAAAAGCACGCCATTGATTAAGTTACACGAGCTAAGTTGTTGCATGGTAACTTAATCATGTACCTGAGCCCTCATGTACTTCATCAGCTGTGTGCGTCGAAACCAGCCCTGCGAGTGGCTGCGCTGGGAGAAGGTTCCTCACTTCCTGGTGGTCTTAAACTGCCACGCCATGTTTGCACAGCATGCATGGAATGAAACAAAAAAAAAAAAAGTGCTCAATACTTTGTTCTTCTGTTTGTGTTCAGTTTACGTAAGTCAGTCGAGAACTGTGCGTAGTTTGGAGAAGCGCTGGCTAGGAGCAGCCCAGGAGGTGACGAGGAAACGGGGACTTGTAGCGTTGTGTGATGCTACTGTCAGTGTACACTGGGAGACTCCTGTATTGCTCTGCAGCTGTGCCTCAGAAACTCCTGTCTCTCTTGAAGTGTACCTTTTATTGATCTTGACTCAGTCACAAAGGTGAAATAAAGATAGCTATTTGAAAGCCTGTGTTGTGATGGTTTATGAAAGATTAACTTAATCTTCATTTTATTTCTAGCACAGGTGCCTTCATTTAAAGAGCTCAGTATTTACAAAGGCCTTTAACTTTATAAAATATCTCGATTTCCCTTTTAGATAACAGAAGTCAAATGATAATTTATACCAATAATTGTCACGTAGAGTCTCTTCTTGAAAACACATGCTCCTCTGTTCTCACGTATTTATCTATATGAATAGCCAGTATGCTTTCACTAGCAAGTTAGCAATTACTTCTGTGGAAGATATTGGAAGAACTGAAAGTAAATTTGCAAAGCTGCAGCTGAGCTTTTCATAAAGACAGTGATCTCATTTTGAGAATAGAAGGGAATTCACCAAAAATAGTGTGAGTAACTCTTCAGTGGAAATAACTTGGAAAAAACTGCAATTGTATGCAGAATTATTTTTGCATGTTTATGATGTAAAATATTGCATACAAGGGATAATTATTCTTGAAAATGCCGTATAATGGAGTTTGGTATTTACATTGCAGCAGTAACTGAAGTTTTTGGGTATCAAGGCACTATTACGCTGTGCACATTGAATAAATGTAATGAGAAAGAATTGCTCTGCAGACAGCTTGCATCTTGGTGAGGAAGAAGAGAGAAACTATTCTCACTTCACTAAGGGGAGCAAGAGTTTCTTGCTCAGGGTCTCATGTTAAACTAAGTCTACGCTTGATCTTAAAGAAAAGAAACTAGTGGGGTTTTTAATTTTGTAAGTTCTAATGTACACTAATAAATCTCACGGGTAAGTGAAATTCAGTGAAGAGTTGCAATCCCAAAAGCAAAGATTTTGGGCTTTTTCGTGGTGAAACTCGTTGCGTGAGGAGAAGCTGACCTTGGGTGCGGATTCTGGGACTGTTGTTGAATTGCTGGTGGGAGAAGCTCACCCGGGGGATGTCAGCCTGTGCGGCGCAGTGTAGCGAGTGGTACAAAGCTGTGTATACTTAGTAACCTGACACTCTGAAGGTGAGCTAAATTCTGGTTTTAATTAACACACGATTAGCATAATTGTGTAGCTTTAAATTAGGTGCTGCAGAAAACGGTATCTGCAGATCCAGAGGGTTTCCCTGAAAACAAGGTTAATGGCCCCTTCCCAGGGTCTCTCTGCACACATAAGGACTGATGAACTGTTCTCCTGTCCGACTTCAGCTGAAGACTGTGGACCGATTAACTGTGCTAATTCTTTTATGTCAAGGGGTGGTGCAGATGTCTTGGCTTACGGCGTGCACACCTTAAATCAGCGAGGCTTTTTGCCTGTGACACAAACCGTAAGGTAGAGGAGTGAAGGGGATGGGGCGGCTCGGCTGCGTCCCCGGCAGAGGGAGCAGGCAGCGGGGAGCAGCTGGTGTGTGAACCGCTCTCATGAGGCTTGGGAGGGTTTGCCAGTCAGTATCTGCAAACAAAGCCGTGTGTGCAGGTAACTAAAAGATGAAGCAGATTCTGGCAAATGTGTCTGTACAGGTAATCGGCAACAAATCCTGTTTTTCTTCTGTAGAGCAAGAAGTACAATAGCTTAATCCCTTTGAGGTGAGACTGCTTAGGATCTTGCTTATGACATTGTTTTCCTTCTGTGTCTTTTGGGGTTTTTCTTGTGCACCTATTCACATTATTTTAATGTTTCTTTTCTGTTCTTCCCTTTCCTCCTGTTTCAGTGACTGTATTTTTTGGGAATGTTGACTATCTCAGTCTCTTGATTTTGGTGGGAGCTTCTCCTTTCTGAGGTGAACTGTTCTGCTGGAGTCTGCTGGGTGTTATCTTTTGAAAAGCTTGCTTTACAAACTGGGAGTGCAGCGTATTCCTAGGGTAGAAGTGTGTTTGTTTTTCCATCACTTGCATGCATTTCTGTCTGCAAACAGCAATTTCCAAGTTTCCAGTCTTCCATACTTCCCGTGCAGTTCATGAGATGTCCTGTTTAATTGTCTGCTAATCCCCCTCTCGTGGTTGAATTTTGAGAGCTGCTGATAGATGCTTCATTTTGCAATTGTCTTGTATTTTGCCATCTGATATATCCTAAAGAATTAATTTTTTTTTCTTACCAGCTGTAGCAAGATTACAGGCTTCTTACAGCACTTCCTTTATAACATAGATATACAACAGAGCTCTTGAAGTTGGGTTTTTGCAACTGGGCTTAAGCTAATGAAGTTGATAATTTCTTTATACGAGTCGTGTTAAAGACTGATAGCTTTGTGGCTCTGTGGCTCATGCAGCAAGGTTGTTAGAGTTGTAGGAGAACATGCAAGAAACCGTATTTCCTTTGAGATTTGCCCTGTTAAAGGCAAAATGGTGAAAACTGAAGTCAGAGATTCACTTAAAGACTGAGAATGACTTTGTGTTAATTGGGCTCTTGGCTGTCTTACTCATCAGCATGCTTGAAAGAAGCTGGACTGTGTTTAAAAAAGCATTTGCATAATGGGCTTCCAACTTTGACAATGAAATATAATGAGCTTTTCTCCCTCGTCTCACTTTTGACCTCTGTGTGTGTGTCTGGGTCTTACAGGATGATTTTGTGTGCGGTCGGTACCTTCGTCATTATGACAAACTTTATATCCCTGTGACTTGGGGGATCTCTTGCCTGCCCCACTGGTCGCTTGTTTTTGCTTCCTGATGAAACCCTGGATAGCTGATTTGAACAATAGAAATTGCAGAAAGGAGTTCCTGTTAATTTGAGACCTGTTACTAGATCTGTCATTTAAGTGACTCACTTCAGGATGTAAAGGAGGGAAAATGGATTCTGTAGTAAGCATTTATGATTTTTTTTTGGTTAAATGTGGTGGTTGATTTTTCACTTGAGGAAAATGTATATTGTTATCCTGAGAGAGCAAAACTGGCAGTTGTGGGAATGTGGATTTTCAAATCTTGATGTTTTTTCTCTTGCGCTCTTCTACCAGTTTACAGCCTCCTACTTAACTGTTTGCTGAAATCTTTACAATAGACTTGTGAAACTGCAGTTGCTTGGCCTTGCAGGTATTGTAGCATCTATAGGGGATTTTTGCTGTAGTGTAGAAAATACAAGTTACTTTGTGGCCCAGTAACGCTTGGCTATTACCTGGCCTAAATAACACCTGAAAGAGGTAAGTGATAGCATCTGACATCTCTGGGGAAACCAGCTACAAGCACTGAGACCTGCGTTTTTAGGAGTGTTTCGTAAGGCTGGACAGCAAAGGTCACATCGGCGGGGAAAAGGGTCGCATTTGGTTTAGAAGTGCTGGGATGGGATGGTCAGTATTTGTAGGGGTACGCTGATCAATTTTATTTCTTGCCTATTGAAATTGATTATGTCTCCAACTTTCTTTCAGGGTTTCCACGGTCCTTATCCCTTCGGACAGTCTTAAAACACAAAAACACAAAACGGGTATCGACAAGAGGAGAATTTAACAAAGAACTGACTTTTGGGGGAAGGGAGGGGGATTCATGTGGCAGACAGACCCAACGTGGACCCCCCCCTTCTCTGCCTCCGTGTTCTGGATAAAGAAGAAAAAACAAAAGCCCAGTAACTTAAGACTAGCTGTTTCCAGAGGAAAATACAAAATCTAAGTATGCATGTGTGAATGCTGGATTTCAGGAGTGGTGTTAAATGCTATGAGAAAGAAAATATACCAACACCATGGGGTTTTTGGGGGGTTTTTTTTTGTTTTGTTTTTTTTTTTAGAAATCATTCTCACACATAATTAGGTAGCTTAAAGAGAAGTTTAAAAAATGAAAATGAAAAAGCCATCTTTAAAAAAAATATTTTGCGTACAGAGCGGTTGTAGTTTGAGCAAATGTTTAATTTCTGTTCGTTTCTTGTTCATATTTTTTTTAAATAAGGGACAGCGTGCATTTTTATGGAACTGTCATGTTTTGCTTGCTACCGAATGGGAATTTGCTTAGCATCTTCTGGGGTTTGTGCAGTGATTTCTTTTTGTCAGACATGTTTTAATGACAGGTTGGGTCTGCACCCAGCTCTGCATTTTTAATATCATCTGCTGGTTTTAGTTACCGACTTTTTTTTATCTTCTTTTATTTCTTTCCTTTTGGTTTGGGTGTTGCTGTTAATAGTCCTGCACGTTGTTGGAAACCATGCTGAAGACCAGGTCTCAGTGTCAAAGTTGGAGAGAAAGACTCTGGGACTTGTACGATAACATGGAGGGCTCACTACCCTTCCCCTTGTACATGAAGTACATACAAATACACACCCATATTAATAAGGAACAGATTTATTAAAGTTCCAGAGCTGTCCAATGTGGTTAGCATTTTAAAATACCTTTTTGTTAACTCTTGATGTACAGTAGCTGTGCCTAGAGCAACCAAGCAAGCGTATCAGTCTTGTGCCAAGAGGAAACTCTTCTTCTGTAGCTGTAATTCACTTGGTAGTAGTTGCAAAGCTTTACGAAAGCCATGTCCTTTTAATTTTGAATCTCCCATCTCTCTTACAGAGTATAAGTTTGCATTCATTTCTCCTGTGATAAAGTATTAGCTTAGAGGCTAATTGTTTGCGTTTTTGAATGCAGAGCAAGAGTTAGCATCATCGGCTGGATCTCACTCTGTCGCCTTGTATTCATTCGCCTTTATCGTCCTGGCTTGTTGCTTCGTTGAGGCTCTTACCTTCTCCAGGGCTTGGTATTAGGGGAGGGATTGCTCCTCTAGAGACGCGGGTTGCTCTGCTGTTCCTCCAATGTATCTTCGTCCAGTTATGGATTGGGAAGTCCAGCGTGAGGGGAGGGAGAATGGCTTCAAGTGCTGTGGTGGCTGTCATCACAGATCCTGCTGAAGGGGAGCGAGGTGAGGGGACACCATCTTACTCAGAAGCCTGAACAAGGCTGGAACAGCCATCTGCCAAAGATGCAGTAATATGCAAAGCCCCCGCTACCTTCTTCCAAATCTTTCCAGTGAAGACTCTTGTTCTCCTTGTTGGAGCAGAGCGCAGGTTTGCTGCATGGTGTGTGGCTTTACACTGATTGCTCTTCACTACTTGTATTTTCTTGGTTGGTTTTGAATGGGGGATTCATTTTCATTGCAGCTGCCAAGGACGCTCTTACCTTGGTGCATACAGATGGATCTTCTGGAGGACAGTGGGAGTTCCTTGTATCCAACAGAGGAAGAACTGGGCGATAGATTTTGTTTGTATTTCAGAGGTTTGGTTGTTAAAGGTCGCTGTTATCTGAAGTCTACCTTCAAAAAATCTGTTGCTGGGAGAAACAAGTATAATGTAAGAAACTATCGGCATGAAAGAGGCACTGCAGGAGTTGGACTGCTAGCCATTTACACGTGCAGTTTGGTGAGCACTTGGGTCTGTCTCGGCAGCTTGCTAGAGCTGGGTGAGTGTTAAGATCCAGAGTGAACCCATGGAAGATAGTGCTGCGCTGCTCAGCACAGCTGTAGTGTTCGGTTCTTGTCCTGTAACATCATTTTGCCTTGGATCAGTTATCTCCTCTTAGCGTTCAGTCTAGGGAATGATTTGCATCACTGTAGTGTAGCGTGGGCGAGTGGATTCTTCCTTCGCTCCCTCCTTTCCGAGCAGGTGGCTTGTGCGGCAAGCTCTGAAGGCACGAACGTGTACCTGACCATCACACCTCTTGCAATACTGCTGCTTCCCTTCTGAAGGCATCGAAAACACTGGAGACTGCTGTTTGTCCAAGTGACGAGGTGATTCCTTATCTTCATTAGCTCCTTTTGTCAGCTGTGTGGTGGAAGGGGGGGAAGAACTAACATCTGAGTCCGTTGTAGCTGGTGCTGCAAGCTTTGCCTTGTGTCAGCTGAGGCATCTGGGAGACCCTTGAACTTGGATACCCCCACGCTGGCTTTCTTCTGCTCCCAGCCGCGTCTGCTCCTCCCGTATATAATGGCTGCCACATTCGTGTTCCTGTGCTCCTCCTAAGACTGAATTTCCTTTTCTTGAAAAAAAAAAACCCACAACAAAACACAAACTTGCATGCACCCCAAGTAGTCGTGTGCTTTCCCGCTCAGAAGGCATACTTGTTCTGCGCAGACTTGAATTCCCTCTCCTCTTGAGCGTTTTCAGTCTGTGGCGTCCTTGTGGCAAGGGTCACTTACTCCAGGGTGTGAAGAAAGGCAGGGCCAGATCCGAGTTGCTGCTGAAATCTGCAACCTCTTGCTGCTCACATCACCGCTCTTCCCCCGGTAGCCGCGTGTGAGCGCTCCTGTCTGCGGGAATGATCTCTGCGAACGACTGCACAGAGCTCTGGATGCTTTGAGGGTTTGGGGCTGTAACCCTGGCCGTGACAGTGGAAGAATGTTTAAATTAGCGGCTGCTCTACCTCTGGGGTTTTCCTTAAGTAAAAACTGTTTCGCTGAGGCCAAAGGTGGTTTTATCTCCTGTGGTTCCTTGGAACTTAGTGGTGCAGCCAGCCCTCAAATTGCTCTTGCTGTCAGGTTTCCAGCTTTTAAATAGGGGGATTGGAGCTGTATTTCAGCAAAGCTCTTTCCAGGTGACTTCAGGGTGCTGTGATTGGGTTGGTTTCTGTAGGGCCGATGCATTCAAACTCGCGGAATCTTAACATCAGGTGCATGAAAAACTTCTGGTTTTTCAGAAGTGCTGAATGCCAAATATTTTGGTGAGCCCGAAGTGTGTGTGGGAGCTCAGATGAGCTGCTCCGGGTGAGTTAGGCACGCAGAACTCAGGCCTGTTAGACATGGGAGGGAATCCTTACTGGGTTGAGACTGGTGAACCAGTAAAGAGGCTGTTAGCCCAGTGAGGCTGGTGTTCCTGACTGGGCGAGGGATGGGGCTGGTACCCACTGGTACGGGATGGTGCAGTGATGGAGAGGCTGTGACTGGCTCCAGTTTGGTTGACACCCATCTGTCTTGAAGTCCTGAGAAGGAGAGAGAGAGAGATCTTCCTTACCCCCCTCCCACCCCTCCAAAAGGAAAAAGAATAACGCAGAACATCTCCGAGGGTCTCTAAACGGATCCCTGTGTCAACGTGAGCCGCTTCGGCTGTGTCATGTGGCTGATACGAGTTGAGCGGTGGCAGCCCAGGCGCCCTCTCTCAGCATAGGCAAACAGAAGCACGAAACCCCTCGGGTTACCCCAAAACTGGCGATGCCACGTGAGGGGGTGGGGGGAGCTGGAATCTGCTGCCCACATCTCGGGAATGTTGAATTTGGACCCCTCCAAGGTTTGGAAGATGCGGCTCCCCCACCGAGGGGCAGAGAGCAGGTGGGCACGAGAGCAGCCGGAGTCTGCAGGGTTAGGAAATGCACGCTGTCCCACGTCTGGGTTTCTGTTGTGTGTTTAATTATTATTTTTTTTCTCGTGTGTGAGTGCGTGGGTGGTTCTGCAGCCTGTCTATTCTCTCCGGGGGGAGTGCATGTGTAGAACAGGATGGTGTGTTGCCTCATTGAGTCTGGGAGAAGTCCTATGATAGCACATTGGGGTTAAAAATAAAGGAAGCTTTTTCCTTAATGTATAAATGAATATATGTATGATTAAATTAACACAGAAAAAAAAAACGTTCTGTAGCTGTTGAGAGTTTTATTGAAGCTGCAAAAACTTTTGAATCTGTCATCTTGTAGTTAAATGTACCCAGCTCGCTTCTGTCTCCAGGGTGTTTCCAGGCACTAAAGCACAGTGTCCGTAAACCCAGTTCCAGCCCTGTCTTCACCCCAAATCACTTTAAAAGCAAAACAAAACGAATTCGGTGCGTGTTGAGCTTATCAAATAACCTTTCCAGTCCAGGCGATGGGTGGAAGGATGAGGGGCCAATATGGAGTGTTTTGTGAAGGGCGATGGGGAGGAGAGCCTGTGAAGAGGAGGGGGCTCTCCGCAGTGTCTCTTTGGGGAGGAGGATTCCAGCGGGGCTGCACGGGGCGTGCAGTGCCAGTACAGCCCGTTACCGTGTGTGGCTACACCCATTCACCGATGTCCTTCGTTATAAGGTCAGGTAACTTCTCCCCAAAAATGCTGTGTCTACTGCCTGCACCAGTCCTCAGCTGGTACGTGTAGGGGGATGGCGGGGGCTCAGCGCCGTGCCGGTGCCCCGGCGGGGGGATGGAGGGAGGCACCAGCTCAGCACCGCGCTGCTGGCACCTTCCAGCTGTGATGGGGACTGAAGCAGGAGGGGAGGCAGCACCGAGGGGTCGGGGTGCAGATGTGAGGAGGAGTGGAAATGTGGTTTTGGTGATCTTCAGATGGGGGTCACCAGCACGAAGCAATGCCGCAGCCACAGCCGAGTCCTCAAACGCTTCTTGTGTGGCTTATTTGCGTCCCGGCGCTTTCCTCGGCGCCTTGGCGCAGTGTGCGGCGATGCTTCAGGCTTCAGACGGCAGCAGATCAGACCTGCTGTGCCATGGGTCTCTTGGCGAGGCAGGAGAGGAAACTTAAATGAAGGAAGCTTGTTTTTTTTCTTTTCTTGCTGTCACTAAGGGGATTTATCTGGTGCTGTCATATATCAGGATGGGGATGCGTGAAGGTCCCTGCTTTGGGTGGGCGCTTGCATGGTCGTCTTGGGCTGATCCTATTTCCCAGGCGAGTTCTTACCACTCGGGGCACCCAGCCCAAGCGTTTGCCTATATAAACTATACAGCGGAGCAGCTTAGCTGAAGCCGTTCCTTTGCTTACATGTGACTTTGTTACTAATCCTTGCAAGAAGCCTCAATATGTGTGCGCTGGGTTTGCTTTTTAACATTTGAATAAATGCCTGGAGCTTTCATGTGCTGTTTAAGCTTGACTGAAAGCCTTACTGGGAACAGACATCCTGCTGCCTCTGCCTACGGGTGTTTATTTTGTGCCTTGAAAAGAACGCACCCCTTGAGCTCTCGGTGCTCACGGGTGTCTTTAAGACCGATCTGTTTGGGGAGGTTGGGATCGCCTCCCCTTCTCTCTGCCCAACTTTTCATTTACTAGTTATTCGCTTGAAAGAATCTGTTTGTCTTTAGGGTTGCAACTTGTCGAAGTTTGCCAGCGCGGGACAATACCATCACACCTTCTAATACTATCTCCTGAGCAGGCAAATAACTCGAGGGATTGCTATAACGGAGGTCATCCTGCCACCGCGGTGCCCGGTCGGAGGCCGGGTGTGGTGCGGGGCGGCGAGGCAGGAGGCCAAGTCCAACGGCTGCCGCAGTCACCTACGAACCACTTGGGTTTGCTTTTTCTGCTTATTTTTTTTCTTTTTTCTTTTTTTTTTTTTGGAGGGGAACCAGGTCATTGTCCATTAAAAGTTATAAAAATAATTCTGTTTTTTAAGCAGCTTTTCTTGGTCCCCACAGCATCGCGGATGTTCACCATCAGGATGTTCTCTGCTGTATGTGTGATGATTTGGGGGAGGAAGGCGTTCTCAGCGCACTGGGTGGTGCCCGGGACCCCTTGCTGCGTGCCCGGGACCCCTCGCTGCGTGCCCAGGCTGCTCTTTGCCAACGCCTCTGGCTGGAGGGTGCCACACTCGCCCGGCTGAGCGCAGTGCGGGATGCGCTCCGAAACCTCCACAGCATCACTGCGTGTCCTCCTACCTGCAGGCGGGGGCCCGGGGGCTCCAGCGAGCACTCAGCCTTCAGGAGCAGCCACTGTAACTGCAGCAGGAAAGAAAATGTGATTTTGTTTTATTTTTTTAGGGTGTTTTAATTTTATTTTTTTATTTTTTATTTTTTCCCCTCCTACCTATGTCCACTAAATCCCGTGGCACGCAGCCTGCAGTGCACAGCAAGATGCTAAGGGTGGGATTTATGCTCGCTTCGCCTCTTCCTTCTCCCCAAATCCTTTAGGGATGCGCAGTGAAATAGTAACGGGCGGAGAGGGAAAGCAGCCGTGCCGGTGGAGGGGCTGCCGTGGGGGAATCCGCGGGGAAGGAGCGCGGGGGGAGGAATAATGCTCAGTATGGGCTTTCTCTGGAACCTTTCTGTAACCTGTCATCTGTCCGTGGTGTGCTCTGCCTGTGCGTTAGTTGGAAAATACCCGGTTAAACAAATTATTTAAGGAAATCTAATCTCAATCGTTTCCTACCCCATTCATAAAACAGCTGAGGAGTAAAAGCCCGCGGCGCAGACGGGGCGAGGAAGCAGATGGCGGGCGCAGGTAAGGACCGGCCTTGTTTGCCCCGTGAAGGCTGCGGGCTCAGCTCGGCGGGGCTGCCGAAGAGCCGGCTCGCTCCTCGTCTTTCCTTATTTTGATGATGTCTTCCCTGCAGAAGTGATGTCTTCACAATAACTTAAAGGGCTTAAGTGGTGGTGGTGGGGAAAGTATGTTTTTTGCCTATTTATGAACGGAGTAATGGGCGCAGCATCCTGCGAGGCAGCTCGGCTGTGCACCGTAGAAATCGATGACACCATAGAAATCATGGCTCCATCTTCTGCCACAGTGACAGTGTCGGGGAAAAAGGTGATGTTGGGACCTGGGTGGAGGGGTTGACCTGGATGGGGTATCCTCCGGCCAGAGGAAAAGCTCACTGCTTGGCTTTTACGCTTCCCGGGTTTCCCGGAGGCAGCAGTCCGGGCTCCTGCCCGTCAGGGCTGTATGAACACCTTCTGCATAAACCCAGTTGTGTGAACAGCTTCCCAGAGGCTCCTGTGGCTGCTTGGGCTCTCCTCTCCGCTGAGGAGACCTTAGAGCCCCTTCCAGTGCCTAAAGGGGCTCCAGGAGAGCTGGGGAGGGATTTTTTCCAAGGGCATGGAGTGATAGGATGAGGGGGAATGGCCTCAAACTGAAAGAGGGCAGGTTTAGATGAGATATTAGGGAGAAATTTTCCACTATGAGGGTGGTGAGCCCCTGGCGCAGGTTGCCCCGAGAAGCTGTGGCTGCCCCATCCCTGGAGGTGTCCAAGGCCAGGTTGGATGGGGCTTGGAGCAACCTGGGCTGGTGGGAGGTGTCCCTGCCCAGGGCAGGGGGGTGGAATGAGATGATCTTCAAGGTCTCTTCCAAACTAAACCATTCTACGATTCAAGCTGAGGGTGTTTGAACAAGCCTGAGGCTGGAGATAGGATGTAATTATTCTCCTTCACCGAGCGGTGCATTTTTTCCTGCAGCCAAGTGCCAACTCTTCATCTCTGGGGCTGTGCTACATCAGCTGTTCATGGGAATTCATTGAGCATCTCTACAAACAAGGATGAAAACCTTTTCAAGAGCTCTCCTGCTTGCTGGCAGGGCTCAGCCCGGTGCCAGCTTGCCGGGCTGACTCCCTGTGCTGGTTAAGGTGTCTGTCCTGTCCTGGGGGAGCTGTGTGCCCGCAGGAATGAGCTGAGGGACACTGATGCACCTCCGAAGGCACTGTGGAACTCTCCAGAGCCACCGGTCTCTTGCAGGCAGCTGTTGAAAACACTGTTAAAGTCTCCATAAACTCCAAGCAAACCCTGAATTTGGACGGCTGAGAGGAGAGCAGGTGCGTGGGTGGGGAAGGCTGTATAGGATGGGTTGAGGAGCCGCTGGTGGCTGCGGTGTCTCCATAGCAATCTCTCTTTATTGACTTAAAAACAAAGCTCCTGCTTCCCAGCTGCTGCTCTGGAGTGTGGCCGCTGTGGGTCGAGCGTGGTGTCCGCGCACTTTCCCCTCCGCCCTGCTAAAGCGCGCGATGACGTGCGTTGCTGGGGGGGTGGTGACGGCCGGGGATGCTTTACCCCACAGCTGGTGGAAGGTGCCTGGCCGGGAGGTTGGGCTGCTTCAGACCCAGGTCTGTTCCCAGCGAGGTCAGCGCTCGCTGTGTTTCATAGGTGAGAGCGGCTGAGGCAGGAGGTCCCGAGTCCTCATCCAGCTCTCCGGCTGTGTGACCATCCGTTGTCCCACAGAACTCAATAGCAGAAAGAGCTCTTGGGCATCTTGTCTTTGCTCCCCACGGCTGTGGCTCATCCCTGCTGCCGCGGCTCATAGAATCACAGAATGGTTTGGGTCAGAAGGGACCTTAAAGACCATCCAGTACCACCCCCTGCCCTGGGCAGGGACACCTCCCACCAGCCCAGGTTGCTCCAAGCCCCATCCAACCTGGCCTTGAACACCTCCAGGGATGGGGCAGCCACAGCTTCTCTGGGCAACCTGTGCCAGGGGCTCAGTGCCCCCATAGTAAAAATTTTCTTCCTAATATCTCATCTAAATCTCCCCTCTTCCAGTTTAAAACCATTCCCCCTCATCCTGTGTCTCCCCTCCCTGATGAAGAGTCCCTCCCCAGCTCTCCTGGAGCCTCTTTAGGCACTGGAAGGGGCTCTGAGGTCTCCCCGGAGCCTTCTCTTCTCCAGGCTGAACCCCCCCCAACTCTCCCAGCCTGTCCTCCCAGCAGAGGGGCTCCAGCCCTCGCAGCATCTCCGGGGCCTCCTCTGGCCCCGCTCCAACAGCTCCGTGTCCTTCTGCTGTGGGGACCCCCCGAGCTGGAGGCAGCACTGCAGGGGGGTCTCCCCAGAGTGGAGCTCCCCTCCCTCAAGTCACCCTCGCCGGGCAACGTCCTTGCCTGTAAGATGGGAATAAATTCCCTGAGCGGGCTGGGCGGATGGGCGCTGTGTCCTTGTGCTGGGCTGCAGCATGTGGCAGGAACTGGGGAGCATCTCCCCAGCTTCGGGCTGGGCGGGTGGCACCGTGTCCTGCGGGCAGGGAGAGCTGCGGGAAGGCGCTTGGAAATGTTCTTTATGACCAGGGTTTGCCAGGGAAGGGCCTGGCCCGAAGCAGGTGCCAGCAGAGGGAGCTGAGGGTGTTCCTCATTTGCAAAACCCTCCAGAGCTGCTGGAGGTGGGTTTTCCAGGCTTGGGGACCTGGGGGGGGAGGGACAGTGGCCAGCCGGGCGTGAGCTGTGTCCCCATCGCACCTCTGGAGCTGCTGCTGTCCCGCACCGAGCGCAGGGCTGGGCTGGGAGGGGGCTGCACGTTTCTGGGTGCGTGGGGTTGTGTGGTCTGCGCTGGTCCCGCTATGCGGTGGGGTGGCATTGTCACCTGGTCTGTCACTGCCAGGAGCTGGGCAGGGACATGCACAGGGCTGAGATGCCCTAAAGGCAGAGGTGTCCCGTCAGTGGGGATGGAGAAGGTGTCTGAATGCCTGTGGGTCCGTTTTGTGTCCAGGTTTGGAGGGTGACACACTGCCGGGGAGCAAAGGGGGGGTTGTGGCTAACACAACCTGGAGCCGCACGTTGCTCTGATGGGGAAGCTCAGATGCGGCCCACTGGTGAGGGGTGAGAGTTTCCCCTATGTTGGGACCCTGTGCCTGTTACAGTGCAGTGGGGACAGTAATTCTGCCGGCCAGGACCCTGCCCTGCCTCTCTCCTGTCCCCCTGTGCCCCCTCGCAGCGGTTGCTCCCACCTCCCCCGTGTCTCCTCCAGCAGCGATGGGCAGTGGGGGACCGTACTCTGCGCTCGCTGCCCACCCCGGGGCCATGCATGGCTCTGTGGGAGGGAGGCGAGACCCAAACCTCGGGTCTGGGGGACACCAGAGCCTTTTTTAGCAAAGCTGTCCCGCAGAAGGGGGGGTTCAGCCTTCTCCGGGGGCTGCCGAGGAGCAGCCCGGGCTCAGTGGGGGCTGTGGCCGAGCAAGCGGGCAAGGCTTGCCATCCAGGGGGAAAACACAGCGAGAACCTCACATCTCTCGTTATCTAATCTGCCCCGTTTTCCCTCCTCGTTGTTTACCGTGGCTGGGTTTCCTCAATTAATTCTGACAGCTGCAGGCTGGGCATGACGTCAACCTGCGGTAACGAAGCCCAAAACCTCAGGGTGGCCTTGGACCGGACCCCGAGGACGACCCCTCGCAGCCCAGCCGAGCCCGGCGGGACGGTAAACCTCTCTTGTAGGTGACAGTGAGAGATGCCCATGGACCGACACTCCTGAGTTCGACAGCGGAGAGGGTCTCTGTCCCCAGCGAGGCCGCAGGGACGTCCCCTGTCCGTGCTCGTGGGATGCTTGAACCCGTCCCGCCTTCGCCTCCGGCGGCTCTGGGTGCTGCCCAAATTGGTGCTGTTAATAGCCGAGAGTGGTGCTTGGCTGGACTTTGCACAGAGGAGTGTTGGGCAACCGTGGCCAGCTGCTGCCGCTGCCTTTCTGGCTACCGGAGAGAGTGCCCATCGCTTCGCCCGCCCCGGGGCACTGCAGGTGGAGTTTGGGGGGAAAAAGGCTCCAGCAGCACTGCTCTCATCCTTGCCCAGAGGGGTCCCCGGTGAAGGCTTCCCGCAGCGACTCTGAGACCTCTCCATGGTGTGTAATGTCGTGTCCCTTCCTGACCCCCTCCCTGGTGTCCCCCCACTGCTCCCCTGAGGGTCCCGAGCTTGGCAGGACTTGCAGCAGCCCCAAAGCATCTGTGTCTGCTGCCACGGTGCGCGGTGGGATGGGGAGAGGAGGAGGAGCTCCCCGAAACCATGGCTTTGGAGCATCTCACTTTGCTTGCCTTGTAAAGGAAGGGGGTAAGCGGGGACTCGATGCTCCGCACGTCTCTCCCTGACCGGGGGACCCTCCTCCCGGGACCGGCCGTGCAGCCTGGCTGCTCTGCCTTGCCCGCGGGGAGCAGGGTGGGAGGAAGCGGGTGACAGTGCCTGAGAAGCAGGTTTGTCAGAATTTTAAAGAGATCTAAATAAATAGCGATAAGGAAACAATTATTTAAAGAGCAAACAAATGGAAACTTCTAAATGCACTTTCTTTTTTTTTTGCGGGTGAAGGGTGCAGGGCTGATGCCGTCAAACGCCCGGTGCAGGTCCCCCTCCCCAGCAGGGGCTGGATCTTGTGGCCAGTGCTGGCCATGGTGAGTGGCCGGGCTGGGCTGGAGGGGCTGCCCTGGGGCAGGCGGTGAGGGGACGCACCCTCTGCTCAGCCTGCAGCCCCAGCCAACCTGGGAATGAGCCTCGCCATCACAAAACCTTGTTTCATCCCGCTGGGAAAAAGGTTTTCCGGGTCGTCTGGAAACGCCAAGCCCCGGGTGAGCCCCTTCGTGGTGGCTCACGGTGTCACAGCTGAGTGCTGACTCAGCAGGGACCTGGGGCAGGGATGTCCCAGGCTGCATGGAGGGGAGGTTTGCTGCATGGATGCACGCAACCCCGCTGGCTTTGGTTCGCTCAGAGAGAAGTGCCTTGATTTGCTGCTCATGGCAGGCAGTCGCTTCGGAGCAAGGATGCGTTTCTTGCAGCTCCTACGTGGTGCTCGGGGTCCTGCTCGTCTCTGAGAAGGTGCAATGGTTTGAGGCAGGGCCAGGCTGGAGCCAGAGAGCTGTTCCCCCTTCCCAGCCCCATTGCAGGGTGCTGGGGCTGCGGGGTGCCTGCAGGGACCGGGGTGCTGGTGGGGGGGAACCTGTTCCCCCGGTGTCCCCGGCTGCACCAGCACCGCGTGCCCCGGAGACACCGTTCCCCCCTTCGGGGCTGTGGCTGTCACTGTCAAGGCTTTGTTTCAAAGGGCAGCTTATTCCCATCCTTCCCCCCCCCATGGCTTTTTTCATCAGCTTTTGGTTGGGGATTAGGCACGTGTTGACAGAACAAACATTTTGCTGCCCTCAAAATCCACCACTGAGGAGAGAAGCGACGACGTCCTCGCTCTGCCGGTGCCCCGAGCCAGCGCTGGGATGGGGAGAGCCGGGCTTGGGGCTGGGACAGCCCTTCAAGGGGAAAGCGGAGCCATTTCAGGTCGCGTCCCGCAGCGGGGCTAGAGCCTGGCTCCTGCTCTCTTGCAGAGCGTTAATCGCTTTCAGCTTTCATATCCCATCCTGTGAAACCGGGGATGCCACCGAGGAATGCTGCCCGTCTCCGGGGCTTTGGCGTGTGCTGGTGGCCCAGGTCTGCTGCGAGCTCTGCATCTCCTCTGCCCATCTCCCAGTACTGGTCACAGTTTCATTCTCCCTTCGCCATTCTCTGGGAACTGGGGCTCCTCGCGGTGTCGGGGAGGCTGATGAGGCTGAGGGTGCCCATGAATTTCTCCCGGGAGTTTGTGTTTGCTGGGGAAAAGCAAATTCCTCCAAGCTTTGAGGCCAGCCCAGTGCCCGGGGAGGGGGTGAAGGCAAGACACCCTGCTGTGACTCCCTGTCCCCAAGCATGGGAGCCCCTTTGGGGTCCTGCCCCTCTTTTTGCCTACTCGAGCCCCCGGGTCCTGGCTCCTTGCTGAGTATGGGGGTGCCTGACCCCAGCGATGCTCACCGGGAATGACACGTTTCCTTCGGAGCCGGGTGACTCACCGCTGAGTCACGGCTCGCTCTGCAGCAGCTCCACGCCATCTCCATCCCCAGCCTTCCTCCAGCCCCCCGGGCTTTGCCCTGTCCCCATCTCGGTGTGCAGGATACTGGGGGACCGGGAGCGCGGTGCCTTCGCCCCAGAGCCGTGGCTCCACACGATGCTGCAGGGCATGGAGCAGCCTCGTCCCTCGTGGGGTCCCTGCCCTTTGCGCGTGGGGGACACGGAGGAGTCCTCCCCACTCTGCTCCCCTGGGAGCCGCAAACCTGGCTCAGTGGGGCTGTGGCTTTCTGATCCCAAGGGCGACAGGAATGGGGTGGCTCTGGTCCCTGCTGACCCCCCTGCCTTCCCTTCTCCATCCTGCCTGCTCTTGCTTTGGGGCTGACTTATGGATTTTAGGGTTATTTTTCAGGATTTCCCCCCTGGGGCAAAGCCTTCTGCGGACTCTCCTGGGATGGAGAGTGTGGGACCCAAGGGGAAACCGCAGCCAAGAGCCTCTCCTGCTCTCCGGGGCATTGCGTGCTGCCCTGGCCCTCCTTGGCTTTGAGACCATTGGAGCTGCTCGTGCTGCCTGCTCCCACCCAGGAGGTTTTTCCCTGCCCCAGCAGCTCCCACGCTCCCCGGGACCGCCGCTCCGTGGGGCCGTTCTGCCCGAGGATCGTTTTGCATGCGGGGAGAAAACGGCGGACGGAGGAGAAGAATGAATTTGCATTTCTTAATGGCAACCAGTGTGGGAAACAAAGCCGCCGAGGGTTTCGCGGCCGCTCGGCCCCGTACCGGTGCTGTGTGAAAAGACAACATCCCGTCCGCTGGCGCGGGGCCCTGCCCCGTCTCACCTGGCTGCCTGTGTGTGCCTGGGAACCGCCGCCACCGAACGGCCCCGAGCCCGTGGCGCGGGGAGGAGGGGGGGTGCTGGCCCCATCGCCCAGCCGTGCCGGGGGGATGAACGGCCCGTGGTGAGGAAACGGGGTTACGGTGCTTGTGTGGGTGATTTAGGGGGTGTTTCTCCCATCCTGGCTGGGATTTGGGGTCTGCGTGCCGATGCAGCAGCAGTGGGGAGCACAGAGCCATCCCCGCACGTGGGTTTTGCCCTTACTTCTGCACCCCAAAGCGCTGGTGACGGGGCAGGGGGTGGCCGTGACCTTTCCTCATCCTCCCCCTGCCAGGGCTCACCCTGCCGTCGAGCTGGGCGCACCCATGCCACCATCAGCCCTCTTTTCCTGGCACCGCCGGGCGACCCGCAGCCATTTCCAGGTTTTTAATCCGGAGAGACAAAAGCGGGAGTTTAAGGCGACCGGAGGAAGAAAAGAGCAGAGCTTTGAGCAGGGAACAGCAAACACGCCGGTGGATCCCGCTGCTCCCAGCCCGGCCGAGAGCACCCTGCGACCTCCCCGCCTGCGTCACCCGGGGTTTGCCCTGGCAGGACTCAGCCTGGCGTGGGACAACCGTCCCCATGGGGTGCGCAGGGAGGGAGGGGAGCAGGGACCGGTGCTGCAGGCAGGGGGATGTGTTTGGGTGGGGAGCTGGTGGTCCAGGGGCTGGACTGGGGCTGGGAGGCCAGGGTTGTGCCAGCATCACCCTCGTGTCTTCATCCCCCACCAGCTTGTCCTTCCTCAACCACTCTCCCTGGCATGGTGAGACCGATGGAGCAGGGCTGTGGCACCCCAGAGCCAAACCTCGGCACCTCCTGCTGCTGCGGGGTGTGAAGGAACCTTTGCACGGGGCCAAGTGAGCACCGACATCTCCGTGCTCAGCCAAGGGGTGGCTCTGGGGATGTCCCGTGCCACCAGTGCAGCGCAGACCCCCATCCCTGCACCCCTGGATGGAGCCGGGGTCTCCATCAGCCCCCTCCCCTTTTGCACCCTTGAAACGCGGGTGACGCTGTTCCCGTCGCGGTGTGGTTAACTCTCCTGCTGTGGCTTTTCTTCTTTTTCTTTCCCTTCTGCTCAGGTCTCCCCACCGCAGCGCGGGGACAGCGGGAGCCGCCTCGCGCAGAAGGGACGGAGCAGCCGCCGTGGACGGGAGCCCCGGCTCTTTTATCAGGGTGGGCCCTGCGGGCGGGTGCCAGCAGCAATAACCGCGGCTGTTTGCCTCGAGCATACACGGCGTCCCCCGTAAATAGGGTTTATGGCAGCATCTGGGAGATGGGGAAGCTGGAGTAGGTGGCCTGGGGAGGTAATAAAGAGGAGCGGCCCTGCTTTGCCCCGGGGCTGCTCGGGAAATGGGTGTATTTGGTGGGGGTGAGGAGGAATGGAAGGGGATTCGCTTGGTTTCTGCTCTGGAGCAACCGTAGTGGTTTGAGAGCGCCGAAGATGCTCGCTGGTGGATCTGCGCGGGGTCACTGCGCAAATAAAAAGCGTGCTGGCTCCTCCGTGCGCGCCTGCGAACTGTGTCTCCTGCGCTCTCTGGCCCTTTGGTTAACTTTGGGGTTGCAGCTCTCCTGGAGGGCCCTTGTCCCCTCTGAGGGGAGTTTGGCCGATCTCTGGTTTGGTCCTGAACGCAGCGAGGTTTGCTCGGTCCCGCTTTGCAGCGGGGCACCGGGAGCACCCGGTCCCGGTGGGTGTATGAGCCGGTGCCCGGCTCCCTCTCCCCACGGTGGCAGCAATTTGTACCCCTCTGCAGGGGGTTTCTGGGGGGGATCCCAGGGGAGCACACGCAGCATCTCAGCTGGATGCCAATGTCACGCTTCTCGCTGTTTGCTCTGTCTGGTTCGGTGGCACGAGGACGCCGTGCGGACATGCCGGCTGCAGGAACCGTGACCAGAGGATGCTGCTCTGCACCAACACCACCTCTTGGCCAGAGCATCTCCAAAGCTCATCTGCAAAAACCAGCCTGCCCCGAGCATCTTCCCGGAGAGCAGGACACGCAGTGTGACCGGTGAGCTGAACAGAAGCAAGGGGACCTCTCTGAGGGTGGGCACTGAGTCGGGACCGCAAAGCAGGCGGGAGCTGGGATGGAAAACGCGGTCGGTATTCCCACCTTCTGCCAAGCCCGCTGCCCCTTTTGGGGTGAGGGAATCTGGCAGACAGTGGGTGAGACGTGTCTGAGACCCGCTGCCTCCCGGGCCCTCTGCTCGCTCCTCCCTGCTCCGCTCCTGCCATTGAAACTCTTTCTAGGATCGCAGGGAGCACTCCAGGCTCTTGACCTTCCATACATGCGTTAGCTTGAAATAACACGGGATTGAGAGCGATAAACCCTCTCGGTGCAGGCCGGGAGGAAATGAATTGCTGTTAGCAAACAGCCAGCGAAGAGCAATTAAGATTACGGGTGGCAGGAGGGGAGTGAGCAGCCGCCGCTTCCCAACGAGACCTTCCTCCTGCACCAGTGGCCTCAGCCCTGGGATCCCGGGCTGTCCCTCACCCTTAATAGGGATTCCCTACGTCCTGGTGCGTTCCCGATGGTTACTGGTTATTTTGAGGGCTGGTTTCTGCCTTGGTCTCAGCCCAGCACTGGGAGCATCCCCCTGCCAGAGCCCCTGTGGGTACCAGAGGTGGGGTGATGGTGCTGGGGAGGTGGAAGCCCAAAGGATGCTCAGTTCGGTGGCAGCCTGGGACCACCCCTCCTCGTCACGCTGCCGGCCTGGAGCTGTGGTGTGTGCCCTGGGACAAAAATACCCGCCACATCTGGGGCTGGTGCGGGCCGAGGTGCTGAGTGCTGCAGATGTGGGTGCACAGCTGTGGAGCAGGACTGGGCCGGGGGATGCCTTAAAGGCATCTCAACCATTTCCAGTCTCCGTGGGTTGCAGAAAAGCCTGAGAGCGCCCATCCTGCAGCCCGGGAGCGGGGATTCATCTCCTCTCTGAGCATCGCCCAGAGGCACGGGATGCAGGATGAGGCCTCTCAGAGGGACCCAAGCTTGTGGGTTTGCTTTGCATGGGGACCACTGCTGTCCCCAAACCCCGTGCAGGAGCTGAAGCAGAGGAAACCTCGCTGCTGCAGAGGACCAGGAAACGCCGCTCAGCTGGAGGACAAATCAGGCTAAATGGCCTCTGTGGTTTTTGCAGTGACATCAAGTGCCTTCAATAGTTTTATTATATATTATATGGCTGCTTATCTATTATTCTTGTGATGGAGCCAGAGATTAGCTGCAGGCAAGTGGGCAGAGAGATTTTTCCAAGCTGATTCACAAGTAGTTTCTCCATCCCTCCCCTCCGGCCGCGTTCCCAATGGTTGAAGTTTCAGCCGTGGCAAAAGGCACCGGAATCGGAGCCGATGGGTTGACAGGGAGGACAAGGAAAAAAGCATTGAGAACTGCGCACACGGGGCAGAAAAGCCAGACTTTATTTCCCCTCTTTTGTTGTTTCTCGGGTGTTGCAACCTCTTCTTTTCCTGGTTTGCATATGCAAGCAGAGCTGTGCCGAACAGCGATTGCGAAAGGCGGCGGCGAGAGCGTGGCAGGGTCGGTGACACCGGGCGGCTGCAGCCACCAAACCTGCTTTGGGGAGGAAAGCGGAGATCTCACTTGGAGGCCTTTTGCCTGTTTTCCCAGCTCCGCGTGGTGCTGCCCCGCCGGCCAGCTCTCCCCCAGCACGGCAAAGCAAATGTTATTCCCTTTAATCTCTTTTGCTTATCGAAATCTCCGGTGCTACCGATAAGAGGAGCAGGGAAAGCTTTTTCAGACCCAGATGTGAGTCGGGCGACAGGTCCCCAGACAGACCGGGATGATCCATGTCTGGGATGTTGTGGAGTGGGGACACGGCACCGGGCACTGCCGGCACGTCCCCTCTGCCCGGTGACACCCTGCTCTTGCCCGGTGTCCCCGATCCCGCTCTCCACCGCTTCGCTCCTGGCTCCATCAGGTGCACTGTTTTGATGTTTGCTCTGGTAACAAGTAGTAATTAAACCCAATAAATGAGGGAGACCTGCGGGTGATGTCAGAGCAAGGAGGCGCAAATCCAGCTCGCGCAACCCGTGCAAACCGTAACCGGCTCAGCAAACTTTCCCCCGAGCCGACAGCCCGACCGCGGGGCAGCAGCACGATGCGGCCGCGGGAAGGTGCGGGATGGCCACAGCGATTCCCAGCGTGGCTTGTGTGTGCACAGGTGTAGAGGTTGTACGTGGCTTTACTCTGTATCTTACGTTTCCGCAGTCGAGACGCCTGTGCTTCCGTGCTATGAGAAGATAGGAAAGACATGGACCTGTTGGAGCTGGGCCAGAGGAGGCCCCGGAGATGCTGCGAGGGCTGGAGCCCCTCTGCTGGGAGGACAGGCTGGGAGAGTTGGGGGGGTTCAGCCTGGAGAAGAGAAGGCTCCGGGGAGACCTCAGAGCCCCTTCCAGTGCCTAAAGGGGCTCCAGGAGAGCTGGGGAGGGACTCTTGATCGGGGGGGGGGAGACACAGGATGAGGCGGAACAGTTTGAAACTGGAAGAGGGGAGGTTTAGATGAGATATTAGGAAAAAATTGTTGCCTGTGAGAGTGGTGAGCCCCTGGTGCAGGTTGCCCCGAGAAGCTGTGGCTGCCCCATCCCTGGAGGTGGTCAAGGCCAGGTTGGACGGGGCTTGGAGCAACCTGGGCTGGTGGGAGGTGTCCCTGCCCAGGGAAGGGGGTGGAACTAGATGATCTTCAAGGTCCCTTCCAACCCAAACCATTCTATGATTCTATGATATCTGTGTGTGGAGGGCTACAGCCTCAGCACTGGGGCTGTGCTGGGATGCTCCTGCCCCTGGTTCCCACATGGGGATGCTGCAGTGGGACGCAGGAGTGGGTTTGGGTGCTGTGCACCAGCCCCTGCGGTGAGTAGACCCCCGGCATAGTGCGCGTTGCTCCTGGCTTCCCAAGGGGCTCTGGCTGGGACCCAGCATCGTGGGTCAAACACTCGCAGGAGTGAGCCAAGGGCGGGGGGTTGCACCCTGGCAGCCCATCCTGCTGCAGCTCTCTGGAGCTCTGCACCGGGCTCCGAGGGATGCTGGATCGGGCGTGATGCCGCAGGGCAGCAGTGCTGGGTCCTGCACGTGCTGCCTCGCTCCACGCAGAGGGGAGATGCTCCGAGTGGTGCTGGGGGCTGTGCTGTAGCTGCTGCAAGCTGGTGGCACTGGGTGGCCAGGACTCCCCTCCTGGCTGTGCCACATGCCCATCCCAAGTGGCCACCCCATGGCAAAGCCTGGCTGGGGGCTGGGGGCTTCCTCGCCACAGCTGCTCACCCCCCTTGTCTTCCCCAGCCCACATCTCCCCCAACCCACCACCACGTCTTACAGACCCGGCTGTGTTTGCCAAAAGAGGGGGGGGAAAAGCTCCCCTCGGGTGGCAGGAGCCCTAATCCAGGGGGAACATTTTCCCCACCGATAAGATAACATTGAGGCTTTTCAAAAGGGAGGCAGAAACTCCTGGTGCTGCCGATAGCGTTGCAAAGCCCTTTGCCAACGCGCCGGGCTGGCCGGGGAAGCCGTAACGCAGGGGTCGCCTTCCTATGGGGTTTTATTTTCCTCCCGGCAAACAGTTCCGATGGACGGCTTATCGGCTGTGCCGCGCCGCCGCCGCGCACCGGCCCCGGGGGTCAGGGCAGCCGAGGGATGCTGGCTCCGCCGTGGCACTTTCCATGGGCTGGGGATGCAAAGCCCGGGCGTGACGGCCACTCGGCTGTCAGGACGCGGTGACGTGGGTCCGACCCGGCTTGCACTGTGGGTGTTCGTGGCCGGGGTTTTGTCTGACGTGGGTTTTTAGGGCATGGGGGTGTTTCGTTTCAGCAGGTCTACGTGCGCAGGAGAACCACTTGAACTGCCCTGAGTTCTTCACGTGTTGAAAAAAAAGACAATAAATACCAACTCAGTGTCTGTCTCGGTCAAAACAGCTTTTTCCTGCTTATGCCGGTGAGGACAACCCAGGCCCGGAGCGCTGCACGTTCCGGCCGTGCCCCCGGCGCCCCGTCCTGCCTGCAGGCAGCAGCAACACGGACCCCAGGGGGGAGACGGTGCTGTATCCCTGGTGTGGGGGATGGTTTGGTTGGTGTGAGGGGCTCCTTCTTGTCCCCGATGAGCTCTGAGCATCCTTGCTCTTGCAGTCTCCATCGCGAGCCCCACATGGCTGCAGCGCTTGCATAGGGGGATGCTTCTGGGGTATCGACTGGGAATGCTTCTAGGGTATCGGTTGGGGATGCTCCTGTGTATCTATCAGGGATGCTCTTGGCCCCAAAACAGCCCAGCCCGTGCTGGGAGGGTGACGTTGTGCTGCAGTGTCCAGCCAGGGACACTCATGTACCCAACAGGTCTCTGTGCTGCAGACACAAGGAGGAGCCTTTGGTCTCCCCCCACTGCGGCATTCCCATCTCATGGGTGGATGTCCCAGATGAGGGTGGGAAGGGGTTAATGGTGCCCGGATTTGCCCCACTCCCCTCCCAGGACCCATTTGGGTCTGAGCCCGGTGCCTCGACACACCCGTCAAGGGTTAACCCCGGCTCGGGCTATTCAAACACCTCCAGCTGAGGTAAGCACCCAGCTTGTTTGTTCAGGTAAATAAGGAAGGAATTAGATATAATGGGCAAAGGAGGTATTCGGTGAGCACCTTGCACTCGGCTTGGCTGCCGGCTTCACTCTCACATACCTCTGCACGGCCGCCGGCTGGCTTCATCCCTCCGCCGCCCTCGGAGCTGCTGGGGGTGCCCCGTCCCGGTCCCCATCCCCGTCCCGCTGGTGCCCACCGAGAGCCGATGCAGCTCAGCCCGGCCGCCCTGCCGCCGCGGGGCCGGTGTTGAGCCGGGCAGGGTGCTGCTGGCCACCCTCCCGACCGGTGCTGGGGCACATCGTTTCGGGCCATGCCCGCCCCGGCCGCCGTGCCGAGCAACGCGGGGACAGCTCTTCCCACCCCACGCCAGGACCCATGCGGCTTCTGAGCCGCCCGCACACCCTCGAGGTAAGCCCCGTGCTGCTGCCACGACCCTCCCCGGCTGCCCGATGCTCCCCCAGCACCCACCTTCCCACTCTCCCAGGGTTCCTACAGCCCTTTCGGCGCCGATTCGGGGCCAACACGGTGCCGGCCCCTGGGAGCATCCCATCCCACAGCACCTCGCACCTCCAGGTGCCGTTAAGGTTAAACAGGGACAGGTTGTTCCCCCAGCACGAGGTTCTTGGCACTTCTTGGGATGGTGTCACCTGAATTATAATGGGATTTGCCAACTTTGTGTCCTCGTAACCCCCTCCTGCTCGGGTGAGGAAGGGAGGATGGGAGCCAGGGCTCCGGAGGCTGTCTCCTCCTGAGCCCACCAGGTACACTGGGGAGGGTCCCGCGAGCCCCTGTGCCTGGTGGGAGGACGGGGACGATGTGCTTTGGGGCACTGTGTGACTGATAAGCAGCCAGGGTCCTTTATAGAGTGTCCAGCGCGGAGCCGCCAGCTCAGCGGTGTCTCTCTAAAGCACTTCCAACCCCTTTACCAAACCTGCACCCTCTCGGCGCTGCTCTGCTTTTCTGCTGGGTGGTTGGGGTGGTTTTTTTTGTCAGTGCTAAAGGCACATTGGCTCTAGGTTTGATTTTTTTTATGGTTCTGCTCGGTTAGTGAAACACAAACGCCGCTCGGCTGCCAAATCCCCCACAATACGGGCTTTCTCATGGGCAGGGAGCTCACGGGGGAGGAAGGTGCTGCTATAAATAGGGGCTCCCTGGCCCTGCATGGGGAACACCAAGCTCTGCTGCTCACCTGNGGACGCTTGGTCCCCGTGCCAGCACCCATGCAGGTAACGGCAGGAGGAGCCGGGGGGGGACCTCGGTGGTGTTGGAGAAGGCTGAGGTGGGTGGGAGATGGGGGTCCAGGACCCCTGGGATGGGCTGCATCCCTCCTGTGCATACATCCAACGGGAGCCCTGGTCTTGCCCTGGCCCCCATCCCGTCACCACGCAGGTACCAGAGGCAGACCCCCGGGCTGTCACATCCCCATCCCCCCCGCCGAGCGCTGCCCAATCTGCGGGTAGAATTTGGCCAATCCCTCCTCCCTCCACCCAGAGATAAAGGGGTGCGTGGCAGAGGCGGGCAGGGTTTGGCAGTCGGGAGGGACGTGGCACGGTGAGGCTGGCAGCGTGGGTGGGACGTGCTGGCAGGACCCCAAATTGTCAGCACCCGGCTGTCTGCTGCAGCCCCGGCTCCTGCAGGGACCTCGGGGTCCCTTCACCTGCTTAATTTGGGCCCCATAAAATGGTTCGTGTCTCCTCCTGGCCATCAGCCTTCTGGCTCCATCGCCTCTCCCAGTGCAGTCGGCCTCGGGGTGTGCATCGTGGTGTGGGATGGCCCCTCCTGGGGGACCGAGGTGGTTGGTGCTGAGTCAGACCAGAAAACAGGGAAAAAACACCCAAATCCCAGCCCCTGGGCAGAGAGGATTGCTGGGTCTATGGGGTCCCCGTCCTCTCCCACCCTTGGGGTCCCAGTTTGCTGGGACCACACGGGGTGGGTGAAGCTGAAAGGATCGGTTACAGACAAATCCCACTGTCCGCGGGGCTGCTCTGGGCAGTCTGGGACAGCTCTGGATCCCACACGTCTCCGGTTCCTCCCCGGACAGCACAGCGTGTCCCCGTCCCTGTCCCCATCCCCAGCCTGGCAGCTGGAGGTGACGCTGGAGCCTGGCCCACCACCCCGCCTGCCCGGGAAGGGCTTTCGGAAGCGCCCGGGGATTTGGGAGACATCCCGGGTGCCGCGGGCAGCACCTCCTCCCACGGCGGGCCAACCTCCGCCGGTCCCACGGAGCTTCCCAAGCCGTGCTCCGGCACAACCTGTTTAACCGCAGATTTAATTTTAATTAACGGACCCATTGTTTGAGGGTGGTGGTTGGGTGGATTTCTCATTTATTTATTTTTTTTCTTGCTCCCAAGGGCTGATCCCAGCTCTCCCCCATCACCGGTGCTGGTGTTGCCGCCCTGAGCCGATGATGGGTCGCGTTTGCCAGCAGAGCTCGGGGTGATCCAGGAGGTCCTCGTCCCCATCCTCGTCCCCCCGGGCCATGGCATCCACTGATCCCCGGGGCTGCGGACGGGGCTGAGTCACTGCAGCCCCATGGCGCTGAGCTGTGACCCAGCACCACCCAAACCCCATGGGCTCACCGCTGGCCCCACGCCACGGCAGCCCTGTCCCAGCCCCGCCGCTCCGGGCTTTCTGATCCAAGGGAATGTCTGGGTTCGTTTTTTTTCTCAGCCGCTGTTGGAGCCGTTTCGGGGTCGGGCTGTCGTGGTGCCCTTCGGCGGCCGCCGCTGCCGTTTCCTCCTCGTGCTGCTGTGGGGAACGAGCCCTCGCACCGGCACTTTGCCGCAGCATCCCTGCGGTGCCGGCGAGAGCGGGGAGCAGGGGCACCTCACCCCCATCCCAGCTGGTCGGGGCATCCCCTCCCTATCTGTAGGTACCATCGGGGAGTGATGCACTCATCGTTTTGGGGCTCGGGGATGGCAGGTTCCTCCCGGCTGTGCTTTGTTGTGGGCATAGGGGAACACAGAGGGGAACCAGTGGCTCCATCCCAGTTTGGGGTCTGCCCTGCCTGCCCGTGACGGGGTTGCAGGCAGCACCGGTGCATGGGGAGGGATGGACGAGGGTGCCGGGGCAGGGCTGGGTGTCCTGCAGGCAGCACCCCACTCTGCCCGGCACCCCAGGGACGGCACTGCTCTCACTCGGAGCCTCCCCGAGGGCTGCTGAGCCCTCGGCACCGCACCAGTCTGGTGGGAGATGTCCCTGCTGAGGGCAGGAGGGTGGAACTAGATCATAGAATCATAGAATCATAGAATGGTTTAGGTTGGAAAGGACCTTGAAGATCATCGAGTTCCAACCCCCCTGCCATAGGCAGGGACACCTCCCACCAGACCAGGTTGCCCAAGGCCACGTCCAGCCTGGCCTTGAACACCTCCAGGGATGGGGACTCAACAACCTAGATGATCTTTAAGGTCCTTTCCCACCCAAACCGCTCTATGATTCTATGATCTTGGCCCCTGTGCGCCCACGGAGCCAAAACCTCGGGGGGCTGGGGGACTTTTATACCTTGGTGTCAGCTGCTTAAAGGGCTGTAAGAGCCAATTCCCCGATCGCTTCCCCTCCTGCCTGGGGCGGCGGGATGAGCACGGCGCTCCGTTGGCGTGGCTTCGCCGCGGGCGAGCTCTGGTGCGAAGCCCGTGGGACCGGGGCCGTGCTCACCGCCGGCAGCGTGCACAACCCAGGGAGCGTTTGCCAGGGCTGATGCAATTACCGGCGCAGCCCTATTTAGCTCCGGCAGGGAACGTGAGGGTTTTTGGGGTGCTGCGCGGCTCGGTGCTTCCTGTGAGCATCTTGGTGCGCCTGGGGCTGCCCCTCCAGCTCTCCTTTTCCAGGGAAAAGCAAAAAAAAAAAATGGAGAGGAGAGGGAAACGGCTGCCCAAATTGGCTTCTTAGAGCAAACAGGTCCCCACCCAGCCCGGCCGCCTGCGTGCCAGAGCGGGAGAAAGTCAAACAAAGGCCCCCGCCCTGAGAGTACAGCACCGTTTGGCAGGGATTGCTCAGGCTTTCGGGGCCACTTGCCCGAGGGATCGGGTCCTCGCGGTCCCAACCGGGAGGAGGGGGACGGGATGAGGATGGGGATGGGGCCGTCCATCCCGCCGCGTGCCCAGGGACGGCTCCGCAGCACTGCTCCTCCATCTGTCCGGTTTACGGCCGCGGGAGCAAAGCCCGGCAGAGGTGGGATGGGTGGAAGATGCACCACGACCCCAGAGCATCCCAGAGGCTTTGGGGACAGACCCCCGTCCCCTCCCCAGAAAGCCGCTGCGACCGGCGCTGTGCAGCGAGCTGGAGCCATGCAAGCTGTTACCGCTTCCCTTTTGTGCCGGGAGCAGCGTGAGGCTGGATTTAGGGCTGATCTCCTAAAGCTCTTCTTTTAATCCAGAGCGAATCAAGGAGAGGTTTGGAAGCTGCCGCCATCTCTCAGGGAAACTGTTTGGGCAGCGGGGGCGGCTCGGTGGTGTGGGCACCCCTTCTCCCTCCTCATCCTCCCTTCGGTGCCACCAAAACCCCTCGGGGACGTGGGCTCCAGCTCCCAAACCCACAGCCCCTCCCCGGGTCGCCGTGGGGTCAGGTTGGTGCGGGTGCCGTTTGGGCGGCCACGATTGTGTTTTTCCAAGGTTTTTTGGGCTTTGCCAGGGGATGAGCAATGGGCAGAGCTTCCTCCTGGCGCAGGTGATGCAGAGCTTCAAGAACCCATACTTCTGGGGGCATTAAAATCCTCAGCGAGCGCGTCAAATTCATCCCCGCCGGCCTCGCTGTGGTTAACTGGGCCACGACGCGTGGCTATTAACGCTGTTTAATTAACGCCTCGGGAGGAAAGCCAGGCCCAGCAGCATGGAGCTGAGCAGCGTTTGGCACGGCAGCGCTGCGGGGACGGTGACGCGCCGTCCCGGGCACTCGGTCGCTATCGTCCCTCCTACGCCAACCAGCCGGCTGCTCGGCTCCCCGCGCTCAAGGGACCCGATGGTGTATTTTCCTTTTTAGTCTTTTAAACCTTTTTTTTTTTTCCCCAACTGGGATTTAGAGCAAACAGGGACCCCCTTTCCCCGGCCACTGTCCCCCATTCCCCTATGGGGGCTGCCTGGTTTCCTTACAGGGGGTTTGGGGTTGGTTCAGGCTTTGCACACTCCTTTTTTTGTTGCAAAAGCTGCTTTTAAATCACCAATTTGGGGTGGTTTGGGTTTTTTTTTTTTGTTTTTCTTCTTGTAAGAAGCAATACCAGAGGCAGGCAAGGAGCTCGGCAGAGCCACGGCCGTGCCCATCGCCAGCCTCTCCCCTGGCAGGGGCTTTCTGTTCCCAAAGCCTCACATCGCTCTCGGGGAGGTTTCTCCACGGATGGAGCCGTTCCCTGGTGTTGCCATGGAAATTCAGCAGGCTCATCCTCTTCTCCACGGCCTCCAGGACTCCCCACGTACCAGAGACAGATGGGGACGGGCTGATTTTTGGGTAGTTTTTTTTTCTTGCGAGACAGTAAAAGGAAAGTTCTCGTCTGGGGGTTGGCAGCAGCGGGTGAGCGCTGGGTGGTCTCGGTCCCCGGCCCAGGAGAACTGGGTTTGGGTGCTGTCACCGTCACCGCTGGGGCATCCTCGGGTGAAAGCACCAGATTGATGTTTCCCATGCACAGAAACATGCCTGTGGGGTTCAGGCATCCCGCAGCCCTGGATGCCCATGGGCCACCCTCCATAGGTGCCTTGGAGCCCCTCCAGTGTGTCCCACTGCCTCCTGCGAGGGCATCCAGCCCCAGCTGGGACAGAACTGCTGCCAACCCGGTGTGCAATTCAGAGGAAGACCCTAAAAGCCTGCGGTGGTCGGGACCTTCTTGCCCCCCAGGCTCCTTCTCCCCGCTGGCTGCTGGGTCTGGTCCTCCCAAAATCAGGACAGCCCCCCCCAGCCCCATGGCTGACCCCGAGCCTGCATTCATCCGGGGGCTCGCAGGGCACCGTGGGTCTCTTTGGAGGTTTTTTCCCCCTCTAACAGGCTTAGTTCCTCCCTTTGTGCCTGGCCGCTGGGCGGGAAGGCAGGAATTGGTGCCGGGGTGAACCTCTCCTCTCCTCCTCTCCCCGCAGGTTTGGAGCCGGCGCTGAGCGGAGGGATGGGCAGCACCAGCCCCGGGCTGACCGCTCTGCCCCACAGCCGCCTCGCCCGGCCGGACCCTGCGCTGCTGCCCCCTCCGCGGGACCCCGACACCCAGAGCTGGGGCTGCCCCGATAGCCCCAGCCCCCCCGCCACCCCCGAGCAGCCCCTGCCTGCTTTCTGCCTGCACTACTTCGACATGTTCTACTCGGAGGACATCGCTTGGGCCACCAAGGGCATGGGGGAACCGTCCCAAAGCGGTGCCCAGGGGGGGCGAGGGGAGGCGCAGAAGGAGCCGGAGCAATGTCCCATCATCGACAGCCAGGGCTTGGGGCTGGGGACCGAGGGGGACCTGCAGGCCAGCCTGCACCTAGAGGAGCACTCGCTGGAGCAGGTGCAGAGCATGGTGGTGGGCGAAGTGCTGAAGGACATCGAGACGGCCTGCAAGCTCCTCAACATCGCCGCAGGTGGGTGTCCCCGTCCCCTGCCCCCCCACCAGCCCTCCCCGGGGTGGGGGGTAGCTGCGGGCAGGATCGGGCCCCACTGCGGGATGCAACGAGGGAGGGATGCGCCGGTGCGGGGACTAAAGCCGTGCTGCATTTCGGGGGGGTTGCAACCAGGAGTTGGGGTTTGGGGGAGCGTGGCTGCTGCCTGGCCCCCACCCCGGCATCGCTCCAGGGCAGCGCTGGTCGCTCACGCCCAGGGACACCAGCAGGATACCCCTCTGCCCTCGCTGGCTCCGAGTTACGCTGAGGCGGGGGGGTCAGCAGAGCCTTGCGGTGCCGCAGAGCCCTGTGCTGGGTGTGGGGTGCCGGTGTGACCCGGCCGGTGCAGGAGAGGTGCAGGGACACAGCGACGTGATGCTGAGCTCATCCCCTCCCTTGAGCTGGGGGGTCCCTTCCCCTCCCAGCGCATCGCTATCGAGGTGCCTTCCAGACCTCTTGGGGAGGGTGGAGGGGAGACTTTTATTATCTTTTTCTCTATCCTGTTTTCCCTGGGACGTTAGGAACAGGCAGATGAGGCTGTGGGGTTGGGGACAGCCTGGAGCCAGGTGGCATCACCCATGTTGGGTATGGGGTCGGTGCGAGGGGAGCAGGAGAGCCCAGGACCGAGTTCCCTGGGGTATTGCTGCCATGGGGTATTCTCCTCGGGGTGTGCAGTCAGTCTCGGGATGTGCTTGGGTTTCTGCAGGCTCTGCCACCCACTCCCTCGAAGCATTTGGTGTCACCTGGGATGGTTCAGGGAGCAAATGGGGCTCCAAAAGGCTGCATGAGGCTTCCCAAACCACAGGAGGTGGCAAGGGGACAGTCTTGTCCCTGGGGACCAGGGCAGGCTGGGAGCAGGGTGCTCCTACCCTGGTGGGTGATGCTGCAGCAGGGCAGGAGGGGACGGCTTCCCGGGGCTGCTGTGGGGTGAGCTGAGTTTCCCCGGGCTTTGCCGGGGCTGTCGATGGCCGGGCTCACCCTCTGCCTCCAGACCCCGCGGACTGGAGCCCCGGCAACGTGCAGAAATGGATCCTGTGGACGGAGCACCAGTACCGGCTGCCGCAGATCGGGAAGTCCTTCCAGGAGCTGTCGGGAAAGGACTTGTGTGCCATGTCCGAGGAGCAGTTCTGCCAGCGCTCGCCCGCCTGCGGCGACATCCTGCATGCCCACCTCGACATCTGGAAGTCCGGTAGGTGCCAGGGACCGGGAGGGAGCTGAGGAGGGTGGGCGATGCTGTGCGGCGGGAGATGCCCCTCTGACCACCCGCTCCTCCCTTCCAGCCGCCTGGATGAAGGAAAAAGCTGCCCCGGGAGACGTCAGATACTGCGGTGAGTTCTGTGTGGGCTCAGCTCCACCGGCCTCGCTCCTGCCTCAGACAGGTCCAGGGTATCTGAGAGGTCGCTCCCTTCTTAATTGCAATTATCTATCTGGTGTGTTGGAGCGGCTGCTGCAGCAGCACCCACATGGCTGCACTCCCTCTGCCCCACGGCAGCCCCTGTGCTCTCTGCAGGGTGCAGACGAAGGGGAAATGGCCATGAGACCCTCACTGGCCCCATCCTGCACCACGTGCATCCCTGCGGGGCGATGCGAGGGCAGGATCAAGCTGCTTACCCTGCTCCAAGTTGGGGAGGAGAAAGCGGTACTTCCAGACGCGGTGCCTGGACTGAGTCTCCGGAGACCCACAGGCATCGAGATGGGATTTCCCAGATGAGGACTCGTGTGGGTCCCCGGGCCGGTGCAAAGCAGTGAGGCCTCTTTCCCCCCACCCATCTCACCCATCCCCATCCCTTCCCGCGGCAGGAGGTGATGCCAGCTGGGCGGACAGTGAGGTGGACTCATCCTGCGCCGGCCAACCCATCCACCTCTGGCAGTTCCTCAAAGAGCTGCTGCTGAAACCCCACAACTACGGCCGTTTCATCCGCTGGCTCAACAAGGAGAAAGGTGGGTGGGTGGGTGCATGGGTGCTCCGGTAGCCCCGGGGTGGGTGCTGGCAGGCCTTGGGGGGGCCCGCGAGGCTGTAACCTCCCCCCGTGCCCCGCTCCCCTCCCAGGCATCTTCAAGATCGAGGACTCGGCGCAAGTGGCGCGTCTGTGGGGCATCCGGAAGAACCGCCCGGCCATGAACTACGACAAGCTGAGCCGCTCCATCCGGCAGTATTACAAGAAAGGCATCATCCGGAAACCCGACATCTCCCAGCGCCTCGTCTACCAGTTCGTCCACCCGGTCTGAGCGGTGGCGGAGGGACAGGCTGAGCCCCGGGAGGGACAGGGGACCTTCGCTGCCGCCTCCCTCTGCCTCCCAGCCACAGAAACCATCTTCCGGCGCTAAGGACCGCGGTTGGGGTGCCGAGAGGCTCAGTCCCCCCAGGACCTGCTGGCAATGGACCGTGGGACCCCCTTCGCCCCCCCAGCCTCGGAGGGGAGGGCTGAGCCCCCCCCCACCCTCACCTCCTGCGAGCGCTCCCAGGGGAGGGCGGACACGGACTTCGGGGCCGGTGGAGGAGACGGAGGGTTGATGGGGGTGCGATAAAGTCAAATGAATCTGTGACTGTCGCAAGGGCTCCCTGCAGGCTTGGTGCCCTTCGGCACGTGGTCACCCAGGGGAGGAGGTGGGGGATGCAGCAGTCCTGTCCCCAGGTCTCTTGCCCCCCAGCACGTTGTCCTCTCACCCCACAGCCCCAGGGCATCGTCAGGACACAGTGGCCAAGGGCAGAGCCCAGCAGGAGACCTCGCTATCCCCATGGCACCGTGCCCAGGGACTGCTTTGCAGGGGGGACAACAGCACTGGGGCCAGAGTCCCCTCCAGCCAGATCCTGTCCCCGTGCCACCAATGCCCCGGCTGTGGGACCGGCTGCCCTCAATGCCCATCAGGAGTGACCCTGTGCTCTGGATTTATCCCGACAAGCAGCTCCTCACCCTCAGCCCTCTTCGGGGTGGGGGGCAGCGTGGCGGGGGGCTCTGCCCTTTGCTGCACCCCAACCCTCAGCTGCAAAGAAAGGGGCTGCCCCAATTTCAGGCACGGGGGGACAGTGGCTGCTCTCGTCCCTCCCTCCTCCCTCCCTCCCGGGCACCGGCTGCGGGTGGCTTCGCCCTGGCCATTGTTCTGGGAGGACAAAGCCCGGGCGCGTGAGCAGGGACAATGGCACCCACAGGGACAACGGCACCCGCAGGGACAATGGCACCCGCAGCTGCCCTCGGCCGGGCTCTCTCTGACCTGATCTGTGTGGGAGCAGCCTGGCACCGGCGGCACCGCAGCACCCGGGGGTGCTGCCAGCCACGGGAGCTGGGTGCTGGGTAACTGTGTCCCTGGGGACCACGGGCATCCCCTCGGGACAGGCGCATCCCCCCTTTGCTTCCCACTCCAGGACACACTCAGCTTCTCCCCTCCGCAGGGATTCGGGGCTGAAAATGGGCGTTTTGCAAAGGGAGCAGCTGTAAAAGGCGGGTGCAGGGCTGTGCACCCCGAGGCACCCCTACAGGCATGGGTCCCTCATCCTTGGGCGTGGGGCAGCCCAGAGCCCCCCAAAGCCTCCAGGTCCTTTGCCCTGGAACAGGGCTCTTCCCTTGATTTGGATTTTATTTGGACTGCCTGATTCCTGAGTTTGGGAAAAGGGAGATGGCAGCTTTGCCTCTTCCCTCCAGATGGTACATCTGAAACGCAACCCGCTGAGCCCGGATCGGGACGGAAAACCGGGGATTGCTTAAACTGCACATTTCACGAGAGTCTAAGTTACCTGATGATGTTGATCTTTTATATTATAATTTTTTTTATTTGTTTATTTGCTTTTTGGTTTTGGCTGGCGGCAAGTTGTGGTTTAGGTTCAAATGCCGAGGGTAGACGGGCGGCCTGGGTACCCGTGAGATGCTTTGTGGGAGGCAAAAACCACCTGGTTGGTGTTTCGGTTTTAACTTAAAATAGCTGCCTGCAACAGCTCCTGCTTTTTCTTTTTGTTCTGCCGATTTTATACTGTATACACGGCAGAGGAGTGGACGTGCTTCGGCCAACCTCGCCAGCATCCCGGCCGGAGGCACGGAGGGCGGCTGGAGGGAGGAGAGGAGCGGGAGAAAAACCGTCTCGGCCTCTGGAGAAGGGGGAAAAAGGGGAAAAAAAAAAAAAGAAATGGGGGGAAAAAAAAGCAAAATGTGTCTTGTGATTTCCTATGTGTGACCGATGCTCTGGCAGCCGGTGTGGGGAGCACTGGGAGGATGGGCTGGGACTGCCGGTGCCCCAAATCCCACGTGCCTCTTGCAGGTCCTTTGGTGGGGTGGATGAAGGCACGGGAGGGTTTGCACATCCCTGCAGGAAAGGTGGGACAGAGGGGGTTAAACGGCGAGGAAAGCTGCTGCCAACTGGGGAGGGTGCACCCGGGGGCACCGTGTCCCCAGGGATGCGGGGACCTGACCCCACTGCAGCGGGATGGGCAGCCAGCGCCGCGGGGTCACACCTGAGGTTTCTCCCCAAACCCTTTGCAGCTCCAGTCCTTAAATAAGGGATAATAAATCCCTTTTCTCTCCCCTCTCCCCATCGGGAGCCCAGTGAGTGTTTCCCACACCCCGGCAAGTCCTGCGCCCTCCACCCCGTCCCCCTCTCCTGCTGCCCCGTCCTGGGGCTGCCCTGGCTCTCTGGGAGGGGAGAGGGGTGGGTGACCTGCAGGTTGGTTTTCCCAAGGTTTGAAGGCTCGTAGGCAGCCCGAGAGGGTCTACCCTCTCGGCCAGCATCCACTGGTCATACTGGGGCTTTCCTGTCTCCCCCTGCCCAGGGTACTGGGGAGCGCTGGGTCGGGGGCCGCTGCTTTTGCTGGCCCCAAAAACTGCTTTATCCTGAATCCCCCCATGGGTTTCACACGGCTTTGCCTGGCACGTTGGCATGGGGGTCCCCGAAATCAGTGGCTGCTCCCCCCCCTCCCACAGCCCCCTTGTCCCCCAGGACCCCAGCAGTCCCCATCCCACCGCACCCCAAAGCCCTCAGGGTGGGGGTGTCCCTACCTAGGGGTGCAGCGGCTGCGACTGTGGCTCTCCCGGGGCGCGGGGGGGCTTGAGCACCCCCCCGAGTTGGGGGGTCTGTCACCCCGACAGCCGCCTCCACGGGGGGGGCAAGACCGGCGCACGGAGCCAAACGAGGACCCAGACCCGGAGGACGCTTACAGAGCTCAGTTATTTTCACTTGCTGCTTTTTGTTGTTGTATCCACGGTAATACAATCACGATATATATATATATATTATATATATACTTCTTAAATTACACAATCAATGTACAAAAAACCGGGGTGCATTGCTGAGACAGGTGGTTGGTTGGGTTTTTTCTGACTTTTTTTTGTGTTTTGGGGTTTTTTTTTGCTTCCCATTTGCGTATCTGGCAGGGGATGCGGGGCCGGGTGGCTCTCGCCCACCATGCCCAGCACATGGTGCATCTCCTGCCCCCGCGAGAACACTTGATCCCTGGGGCCAAAAAATTCACGCACCCGCGGAGGGGGCAGGAGAGGAGAGGGAGGAGCGTGCGGGAAGACGACGGGAGCGATGCTGCTGAGGGTAATGGTATGGGGAAAAAAATATGAAAGATGATCTGTAGGGAGGAGCTCGGGGTGGCAAAATGTGCCCGGGTTGGGGTGACCGTGCTGGGTGCTGAGGGGCTCCCGTCCACACCGTGGCCGAGCCCAAGTGCGGGAGGGGTAGAGCCCCTTGGGGAAAAGCAAAGGGCAAAGCCTGTGGCTCTTCCCCTGCTTTGGCATGTCTTATTTTCAGCTGTCTTCTCCAGGCAGCTGCTTTGCTGCCCAGGCTGGGGTCTGCCGCCGGCACCGAGCCCTCCTCATCCTCCGGCTGGCTGCAGCTCCTGCCGGCACCGCGCAAGGTTGGACGTTGCTTATCCCCCACCCCTGCTCTGCTCCTGCCTCTCTTCAGGGATGGTGCCCAGCAGGATCCAAGCCGGTACCCGCTATCCCAGGCTGGGTGCGAAGGTGCTTCCAGCAGCATTGGGCTGTGGTGGGTCCTTCTCCAAACAGCGGTGGATTTTAGGGCCATCTCACCCCGGATCTGGTGATCGCTGGATGACTGCCCCAGCGAAGGGCGATGCTGCTCCCTGCAGCACACGCGGGGCATCGGCTCCGGAGCCTCCACCCACTCCAGAAATGTTGGCAGCCCGGATGCAAGGGGGAGGAAGCTGAGGAGATGCCACCAAGCTCCATGGCAGGGCTGGTCCCACCTCACCTGCGCATCTCAATCTGCCACCAGCTCTGCCTGTAAGCAGGGACCTGCCCGCGGACGGGGCCGGGTGGCTTTGGTGCAGGAGGGGACGCTCGTCCTCTTCTTTCGGGGAGGGAGGATGAACTGGGGAGAAGAACACGGAAAGACCAAAAAAATGGAGTCAGACTCCATCCCCTCTCATTTTTGGGGAGTGAATTCGATTGGTCCCAGGAGCTTCAGCGCTGTGCATTTCAGAACAGTTCCAGCCAATCAGAAGGCGGCTCATGATTTCAGTATCTTTAAAAACCAACCAATCAGGAGCTCTCACTGGTTGGGCTTCAAGATCTTGAGGTATCGGCTTTTCGCTCGGAAAAAAAATCAACTAACGTAGACGAACAGACAACGTCATCTTTCGCTTCACGTTATCTCAGAAGAAGAAGAAGAAGAAGAAGAAGAAGAAAGCGACTATGCAAAATACTCTTCGGAGACAACTCTTAAAAAAATAAAAGCTTGGTCGGAAAATATGTCTGAATCTCTAACTGTGAGGAGTGAAGGACCAGACGGCAAAATGGCTGGTTGGCTGGTGGAGAGATGGAGACAACGGAGGGTGGATTTATCTGCTGACGGCGACAAGGAGCACACCACAAGATTTAGATTGCCTCCACGTAGTTGGCGGGGTAGAGACCTAGCTGCCCGTTGTCCAAGCGCCCTTTGCACCATCCTTGCTCGTCTTCTTCACCAAGTTTGGTTAGTTCATCACCTGGAGAGGAAGGCGGGAAGGGGAGAGCTCGTTGCAGGTGTTGAGACCTCTTCTGTCCCCTCATTTCTCCCCTGAATGGAGCTACTGGGGGTTTCTAGGACTGATCCTGAGCATGCAGGTTTGTAGGGTAGGAAGGCAAGGGGTGACCCATGAGACCTCACACGTCCCCTCCCACCATCTCTCTGTTCCCACCTGGGTTTGGGCTCAGCTTGTGCCTTCCCCTTTCTGCCAGCTCAACATTTTGAAGGGCTGGGTTAACCCAGAAATGATTTGAGGGATTTTACACCAAAAAGCAAAGTAGTGTGGGACCCGCAGCGCTGCCAGCCGAGCTCCAGCCCACCCGGCACTGGTGATGGACCATACCTGCTTTGAAGCTGAGCTCGTCCTGCTCCTGCCCGTCATAGTCGTACAGAGCCCGCACCCGCACGCCCTTCCCTGCCGACTCCTCGTCGAAGGGGTTGGTGCCGCCGTTGGCCTCGCTGGTGTTGAAGGAGTTGCTGCCTTCGTCGTCGGACCACTCGGCGCTGTAGGTCTGCCCGCGGTCGTGGCTGCTCACGCTGGGGTGGGGGGAAAGGAGGGAGAGGGGCCGTCAGAGCGGGGTGAGGGGACGGCGGGGTGGCAGGCAGGGTGTGCCGCCCGGATCTGGGAGGATGCTCCAGCTTTCCCGAGGTTACAGGGGAGCAGGGGCTGCAGTGAGCAGGACCTCCAGCTAATGACATGTCCAGCAACGCATGGAGGGAGGAGACAAAACAGTGATGGCCATCACCAAGGTCATCCCTTGTCCCCTTGGGTGTCCCTACAGCACTGGCAATGTTTGCACAGGCAAATGCTGTGCCTTTCCCATGGCATCTCCGCTCCCTGCTGGCCCTCACCTCCCGCGCTCGCCCGCCGATGCCCCCGTCTCGCCCGTGCTGCTGGCGTTGGTCAGGGTCACCCCCTCGCCCTTCTTCTGCTTCTCCTTCCGCGTTATCGTGTGCGTCAGGTCCGGGTTCCACTCCTGCAAGCACAAAGCAACTGGTCCCTGAGTGCCCGGCCACCCCCTGGGGCTGCCAGCACCCCAGCCAGGGTGCCCAGCCTCACCTCGAACTGGGGCCAGTTCATGGCCATCCCGGGGCCGCTGGTGCTGCGGAACCACCGGAGATCCTCCTGCGCGTCCGAGAGGCGGATGGTCTGCTCCAGCTCCCGGTAGACGTTGGCGTAGCTGCAGGGAGAGAGGTGGGTCGGGGTGTTGCGGGTGGGGGTGGATCCCGGTGGGGTGGGAGAGGGTGGGATGGGGACATGCTCAGGTTGTGTCACCTCCTACGAGGCACTGGGGGGCGCCAGGCTCCCACACAGCCCTGTGCCACTCTGGTACCTCTTAGTGACCATCTTGTTGGCCAGAAACCCCTCTCCATTGTAGTGCAGGGGATGAATTAGCCTGGAAGCACCCGGTCCCTCCAGGGCTTGGTTTGCTTTCCAGGCAGTATGAGGACACCTTGCGTGGACACTTTCTGCCTGGCCAGCACAGGAAGCACCTACCTACTGCTCTCGGCCAGGTTCAAGTGCCTCTTGATGTCCAGGAGCACTTCCTTGAGGAAGTTGAGCCTCTTCTCCTCAAACTGCTGGCACTGCTCGAAGACCTGCTCCATGCTCTCGATGTACTGCGGGGTGCACTTGTTCAGCTCGTCCAGCACCTTCTCGTACTTCTCCTGAGTCTGCAAAGGTGCAGGAGGGTACCTTGGTTATATCTCAAGCACCTCAGAGGCCCTTCCTGGGTGCTGAGAGGGTCTGGCTTGTGGGCCACCATGCTGGGGAGTCCAGATTGAGCCGAGAGCCTCTGTGGGTGAAGTCAGTCTGGTTGCCAGAGAGATTTTGCCCCAGTAAGAGGGATAAATCTCTCCCCTGCTCACACTCCCCTGAGCCCTGCCTGCAAGTCCTCACCCTTCTACAGGAGCGTAGGGACGGGAAAATGGGAATGAATGGGAGGGGGGGAAAGAGGGTGGTGACCATTTCCACTGGTTTTCCCTGCCCGATGCCTCGTGAGCCCAGAGCAGGGCAGCGGCTTGCACCTTTTGCACGTCTTGCTTGCACTTTTCTACTTTGTCCTGGAGCTTCTTCTGCTGCTCGGGGGTGTTGGACTGCTCCGCTTTGCTGTTGGCTTCCCGGGTCATGGCCAGCTTCTCCTCCTTGCATGCCAGGTGGTAGGCTTTCTTGGCTGTCTCCAGCTGTGGAGAGGAGACAGAAGGGACATCAGAGCAGCAGTCACAGCCCCCTGCCCATCCCTCTGCCTGCAGGGATGTGCCACCCAGCTCGCCGAGCCTGAACTGGGCACCCAGAGCCGGCGCTGGGAGACGGCGTGGGTGCCCCAGGACACACTGTGCTTCTCTCACCTCCTTGAGCTTCTTGGCCCAGGGCTTTTGGGCTTTCCGGAAGCCATCCTCAGCCTCCTTGGCCTCCTTGAAGCCTCCCATGATCTGCTTGTGGTAGGCATCCTTCTGCCAGTTCTTCACCTTCTCAAAGTCGTCATTCAGCAGGCTGTTCTTCACCTCCTGGTGCAGCTCACTCACCTTGTCCGCCTCCGTCATGATGGCACCCCACGCCTTCTCCAGGCTGCCGTACTGGGGACCTGGGGACAGCTGAGTGTCACTCCACAGCCCTTACCCCCTCCACCTCTACCAGGTGAAGTCGTGACGGTGCGCGGGGACCCATGGGACCCAGGTGCCCTGGGGGGCACCTCCCCCTGGGGAAGCCACGGTACCTTTCTCGATGAGTTGCCTCCACCGCTTGGACCAGTCAGTGAGCTGCTGGGCGTAGGACTTCTCGATCTTGGCCCTCTCGTGCACGCAGTTCATGAGGTCATTGCAGAGCCGGTGCCCGTCATCGATCCTCTTCACCGTGCGCTTGTAGTTCCCCACCTGGGAGAGGGACGGGGACAGGGACAGGCTGGTGTGGGAGCTGTGTCTGGGCTGCCCAGCTCAGCCCCAGCTGGCCCGAAGTGGGGACTGGGGGAGCACTGAGCACTTTGGGGGTGCAGGGATGGAGCTTTTGCTTTGGGTCTGCTCAAATCCAGCTTCTTTTGTGGCCCCCCTTCCCCCCATCACTCTGTGCCCCTTGGGGACAGCCAATGTTGAGACCTCCAGCAGAGCTACCACAGCAGGGATGCCTGCAGGCAAGGACTGCTGCGGGAGGGGAGGGCAGCATTGTCCCCCCCCCAGCCCAGGGGACACGCTGGGATGTGGTGACGGTGGTGGGGGCACCATGGGAGGAGAGGACGGCCGGGACTCACCTCCCAGAAGCTGTCGGTTGTTTCCTCTGCGGCCGCTGCCGACTCGTCGTAGGAACCCGACATGGCTCCCGGCGCTGCCTCGGGCGTCAGTGCGGGCGCTGGGTGGCTCTCGGGCAAACACCAGCCTCATGCACTGAGGGGAGAAGATGGGGGGGTTACGGGGGGGTGTAAGCAGAGGACCCCCATCCCTCCTGCTCACAGCACCGCAGGGTGAGCGTCCGGCTGCAGAGGATGGGGATGAGGATGAGGACGGTGCCCGTTCCAGCTCCGGACCCACAGACCCCTCCAGTGCCCCCCAGGCGCCACGCCAAGGTGCCATCCAAACCCCCCCAAAACCAGCTGAGCTGGGAGGGAGAATCTCGGGGAGCAGCACGGCGGGGAGCTCACCAGCCGGGGGTCTGTCTCGGCACCGCACGCCCCCGGGAAGCCGTGGGGTGAGGGACCGTGGTGGGGCCGGGGGGGAGGGGAGGATGAGCCTGAAGAAATTCTCGTCCTGATATTCCACCCTAATCCGTCCTGATCTTCAGAAAAACGGCATCCCCGGAGCGTCACGTGGCCCCGCTGCACGGCTTAACCCTTTGCCGCTTTGCCGAGAGCCGTGGCCGGGGATGAGGGTTGGTGGGTGGAATCAAATGGGGATGGAGAGGGTGGCCATGAGCATCCTCATCATCCCTGTTCTGCCCTGGCTCCGGTCAGCGCTCCCATGGGGGAGCAGGGTCTGTCCCGCATGGCATCTGCCACCAGGATAGGGACAAAGTGGCTGTGAAGTGCCCCAGTTTCCTCCTGCCACCTCCCCAAAAGGGCTGCGGGAGTGGGATGCGGCCGTGATCCCCGTGCACCATCACTTCTCCCGGGGAGATGCAGCAGGCAGTGGGAGACCTGTCTGCCTGCATCCCACCCCCACCTGGGAGATGGCGATGGGGTGGGAGGGCAGGGCTGGGGGGGCACGGGGTCCTGGTGCCCCAGTGCCCGCCTGCGGGGACCAGTTGGTGGGTGCCCACGCTCTTCCAGCTGTGCGCACAGCTGGCCCCGAGGAGCCCGTGGGCTGGGACAGTGCACGGCGCTGGGAGGATGGGAGGGCCGAAACGGTTACTGGAGCATGGCGCAGGGCTCGCTGTGCTGGAACTAACAGGGCCTGGCAGGGATTTAGTGATATAACCAGGGAGGCACCAATCCCCGCCGCCCTCCCCAGCCGGTTAAAAATAAACGCGTGACTGTCCCTCGCTCAGCCGCTGAGTCGCAGATGGATGGGGGACCGCGGCGGTGCGCAGCGCAGCCAGCACCGTCCCCCCCGCCGCCGGCAGCACGCGGTGCCCACACCCGCCGGGCACCCACGGCGCAACCACCGCCCTCCCCACCCGTGAAAGTGCCCGACCCAAATGCCCAAATGCACCTGCGGCGGCGGCACAGCACCCGGTGGCACAAGCCCCAGGGGACCCTGCAGGGTGCCGCGTGTGGCTGTCCCCCCCTGCAAGCCCTGGGCATGGTGCAGTGCTCAGCACCGGCATCTTTGCTTGTGCCTCTGGGCTCTGGCTCTTTGTTTTGTCGCAGAGGGCAAGGGCATCCTTGGGGTGACAGCCACAGCCCTGCCCAAGGCCGGGGCAGGGACCCCGGGGAGGGGGCGCACCCATGGCCGGGGGTACCCCGGCACCCACAGGCACGTGAGCCGGCCCTGGCTACCCCTGCCACGTCGCCAGCAGCCGAGGCCGTGGGACGCTGCGGGACGTGGCTGCCGCAGCTCCCGCTCCTCACCGTTACCTGGTCTGAGCCGCAGCCCGGGGATTATTTTTGGCTCTGCATCACATCCCAGCAAATGCTGCCGCCTCGTTGCCGCTCTCCTGCCACGCACTCGCACGCCCGTGCAGCCGCCGGCCCCACGCCCACCGCCCCCCGTCCCGCCGGCGCAGCCCATCGCTTCGCGTCAAGGCGGCTGGCGGTGATGCCCGGCGCCCGCAGTGCCGGCGGCTGATCCGCGGCGTGGCGAGCTGCCAGCCCCAGCCACGCGCTGCTGCTCGGGCACCCTCGGCCGAGGGGGCTCCGCTTCGCCCCCCACCTCCTCGGCCCCACGTTTCCAACGAAGCCACTGGAGAGAAGCCGCGGAGCGTTCGGCACCGAGCGACGAAGTTTGTCCCAGCTCCTGCCCCCACCTGCCCTTGGGTTGCCCCCGCAGCAGCCGCCCCCCCTGCATCTCTCTCCCCATCAGCCCGCTGGGCGCTGAGAACTGCTGCAGCTCGTCTCACCCACCGGGCAGCTCCTGCCGCTGCCGGCGTCGCAGGGGGGGTCTCTGCCCTCCGCAGGGGCTGGGGACGCGGCCGCCGACCCTGCGCAGGCAGGAGGCTGCTGCAATGCAGAGGGCCGGCGCTGCCGACACTGCGGGCACTGGCAGCTGCCCGTCCTCCCACCACCGGCAGCCCGCGCCAGCAGCACCCCGTCCCCACGCAGGCAGAGACACCCCCGTTTTGCCATCCCCTGCCCCTGGCAGAGGGGCTGCCGAGCTTTGGGCCAGCGCTGCTCCAGCACCCACACTGCCTGCCTCCCTCCTGCGGCTCCCCAGGGACTGGGAAGGGCGAGAGGGACAAGCCAGGTCCCCTGGGGTGGCCAAGCCGGGTCGCCGACTCTCCCCGCTCTCTTTGCCTTTGCCAGAGCTTTGCCTTTGCTGTAACACCACCATTAAATGTCCAAGCCCTGGTCCAGTGGCCCCTCGGGGTGCGCTGTCAGATGGGGGTGCCCCATCCTGGGCTCTGGGGGTCCCTGCTGGGGTGCCACACGCCAGCCCCCGGGAGATGCTGTGTCCGGCCGGCAGGTTGCTCCTGCCTCCAGGTTTTTCGGTCGCCCTGGCCCCAGCACCCCTGCTGCAGCCAAAAAGCATGTGATGGGGATGCGATACAGGGAACAGGCAGCTGCCTGCATCCTGCCCGCTTGCGCATCGGCTGAGCCCGGTGGGGGACCAGAGGTCCGGAGGGGCTGCAGAGCCTCCCGGTGCGGGTTCTCCTGCCGCAAAGAGCCCTTTGCCGAGGCGGGATGGTGGCGGGTGTGCTGCAAGGAGGGGAGCGGAGCACAGAGCGACCCTGTGTCCCTGTCCTCGTCCCCCCGTCCCCATCCCACCCCGGGGCTTGGAGAGAGCCGGGTGTGAGCCCTGCTGCGGGAGCGAGTGCGAACGGGGCCGGGAGGGCAGTCGGCGACTAATTACTGGTGAAAGCATGCGGGGAAGGGGGAAGCCATGCTGGCAGCTGCGCTCGATGAGCGGGAATCAGAGCAAGCGGGGAGCTCCCGGACACCAACCCCGAGCACAAACCGATGCGAGGCACGACGTCTCCCTGGGGCAAACCCCTTCCGCAGCTGCAGCATCCCGACACGGAGCCGCAGCCCAGCCCGGCGGGTGCCGCTCAAGCCGAGGGCACCGGGGACCCTTGCTTGCTGGAGTACGTGAGCCGGGGATGGAACGGTAATTTGCTGTACGCTGTTGCCTTGTTGGTACCCGGGGACTCCCGGCAGTAAAGCCGAAGCTCAGCAATTGGAAAGGACCCAATGGTCTGAGCCGGTTTTATTGCAATTAAACGCCAGGACCGACCTGGCCTGTCGGATCAAACCGTCCATGGGGCCGCAATGTGAAGGAGCTGCTGTGTTTTGGCTCCTTTCGTAAGCGCACGAGGCCAAGAAAGAGTGTGGGGGTTTAGGGTGGGGGAGTCAGGCTGGGGTTCGGGTTTTTGGCCACAGGGAAGGTCATTTGCTCTCCCTTATCTCAGCACGGAGTTGGTCGAAGCTCTGTCAGGGGGTGCAGCGCCAAATGCCACCGCGACGCACCACTGCTATCGCCACATGAAAACCACTCGTGGCAAAGACAAATGAACTAGAAACGGCCGAGGAAACCCAGGGGAGGCGGGCAGCACCGTCTCCCACCGCACTGTGGCAGCTCCGGGGCTGCCGTGCTGCTGCATCGGCCGCCGGCGGTACCCAACCTCAGCACCGCATCCGCCGTGGGCACCAATACCCACGTGCTGCTCCCGCTATGGCCAAGTATGGGGGCGATGAGATGCCCCCGGCACGATGGCAGGTCCTCAGGCAAAGCCGGTGACGCCGATGTGCTTCACAAGAGGCTTTGCAGCTGCGGGAGCTGTCGTCTGTTTGCTGCTCTGCTCTGACCCGGCCGGGGGGGCTGCGGGTTTCCCACGGGCACAGGGCTGATCGTGCAATCCGTGGGGCCGGGGCAGGGACGAGGGTGCAGAGGGGTTTGGCTGTAGCGTGGCTGAACCGTCCCCCCTCTCCGGAGCCGATGTGGAGTTTGCGAGGAAACGGTTAAGCGGGTGCTGCTGATTCACGCTGGCAGAGGGCTCTGCAGCGAGGAGGCAGGAGCGGAGCTGGGGCTCGGGGCTGAGCCGCCTGAACACGCATCCTCCCCTCTCGTTACCAAACCGAGCCCAAGGCCAGGCGGGAGGAGAGCCTGGATCCTTCCCAAGCTGCCGGCTCCGTGCGAGCAGGCTGCAAACAGCGGGTGTCAGGGCCCCATCCTGCATCCCCCCCCCCCGGCAAAACCCCTCTGGCTGCGACACGGGTAGAGTGGGAGCCCCGGGACAAAGAGCCGAACTGCAGCCAGAGGTGGAAGGGATGGCCGTTCCCCGTACACCGGGCGCTTCTCTGTGGGATTTGGGCCGGGGCAGTGCCGTGGGGCTGGCACGGACCCGGTGCACGTGGCTGCTGGAGCAGTGCACGAGGTGGCTGCGAGGGCAGCAGGTCCCCGGAGGTGGCACGTAGGTAGCGATGGGAATCACCTGCTGGGAGCCACTTTTCCAATGAATCCTGTGCGGGATGCGCTTGTGGCAGCCGCCTTCCTTCAATTAAAGTCATCTGCATCGACCAGGGGTGGGGGGGGGGGTCTGAATATTTGGGGGGATCTGGCTGCCACAGGGACGCACTCGACCCCACCGGGTCAGGGCTTGGAGGTTCCCCAAAACGGGAGCGTTTGCAAAGAAGGTTCAATGATCCAGGGACATTACTGGGAGCCCCGTGTCCCGCGTGCAGACGGGAGGACGCCCACCTCACTGGCTGGAGGGTCATAGGTGCTGCGGGGTTGCAGTAGCCGGGGGAGACGCGTTTGCTCCAAGCTCTGGCAGCAAAGGGCTTTGCATTTCGCATGCACGCTCTGCAGAAACCTTCACCTTCCTCCTGCGCTCCCCAAAGTTACCCCGCTCAGCGCGCAGGACACCCATCAAAGTCTTCAAGGGATTTTAACAGCCTTATGCAAAAGATTTCTGGAAATATGCATGGCATTTTGCAGATAACGCGAGTGTTTCTCTCCAGGGGAGCTCGCAGCCCGGCTCAGGTACAGCGGATGTGCCGGGAATGTGGATAGGCACCACGGCGCGGGATTGTCAACCCCATGCATGCGCTCAGGCCTGGGGAAGGGAGACGGGGCTGAGCCGCAGCTTGTGGGGTTTCGACTTGCCTTCCAGCTCTGCAGCTCTCCTCAGCCCGCCGCCCGCGCTTGCCGCGGTAAACAAGGATGCTCGGACTCTCGAGCAGGGATTTTCGCGGTCCCAGGAGCAGGATTTAGGCAGAAATCCAAAGATGAGGTTTGCAATTAAACCAAGAAGTAGCAAACGACGGCAGTGGAGGATACAGCGGTGCTTCCGCGGCAGTGGGGGGGGGAACCAGCGCGTCACGCGCTGGCACCCGGGGGGGGTCCTGTCCCCTGTACCTCAGTGGGACAGACACGGGGTTGGCGGGAGCAGTGCGATGGGGATTGGCAGTGGGATTTTTGCTGTCTGTGGTGGGGGAAGGAGACTTGGAGCCGGAGGGGGCTCAGAGGGGGGGTAGGAAGGCAGGAGGATGTGGAGGGAGCAAGGGGGAAGCTGGGGTGACAACAGCAAAAGGAGGGGCTTCAGCGGTGGGGTGAGGTGCACGGCTGGGCAGGGGGACAGCGATGACACGGACAGCATAAGTCCCCCCCGAATCATTTGCAGCTGGGGAAACTGAGGCACAAAGGCAGGAGTGCAGCAGCGTTGCAGAGGGGGTGTCCCTTGCACCGGCACCCCATCGGACGCACCGGGAGGGTGAAGGTCATGTCCCCCCCACTCCCCCCAGCTTACAGAAGGGATAAGGGGACACCGTGTCCTGCCAGGGGGGTACAAACCCACTCCATACCGCCTGGTCCTTGCACAGCATCCCCCCCCGGCCCTCCCCACATTCCCGCAAGGGACCCCGCCATCCCGCCCCCCATCCCCACCCGCGCAAAGGCCCCACGCAGCCCCATCTCCCACGGCGGGGGCGGGGGGGGGGGCCCCCGCATCACCTGTCCCTTCCCGGCGGGCCCCCGCCCAAACCCCGCCNGCGGCGGCGGCGGCGGCGGCGCGCACGGCCGCGGGTGCGCGCCCTGCCTGCAGCCGCCCGTTGCCATGGCAACCGAGGGATGGAGCCGCTGCCTGCAAAGGTTGCAAAAATCAGCCGGGGAGGATGAGGGGGGGATGATGGACACCCCCCCTCCATCCTTAGCCTGCGGGTCTGCACCCACCCCTGGGTGCTACACTGCTGCCAGCCCCCCGCTGCCGACGCCACCGGGGCTGTGCCGAGACCCTCGCCCACGGCACGGACCCCCGGCTCCCATCCCCGGTGCCAGGCGGGTGCTCAGCACCCACCGCACAGGGCTATATGGGGTGCTGCGACCCCGGCAACAGGGATGGGGGAGGCGATGGGGTGCCCACAGCCTGCGGGTTGGGTGCGTGTGGGTGTCCGGCCCCAGCGGCGCTGCCTGTCACTGCGGGGCTCCGTTAGGGCCACAAACGGGTTCCTTCTCCCTTAGGCTGTGCTGCTGGGAGGCTCTTTGGGGGACTTGAGCAAGGATACCCCCAGGGTCCCTCATCCTGCTGTTCCTTGGGTCCTTGTCCCTCCCGCACGGGATGGGACAGAGCAATGTGGTCCCTCCTCTCCTCCCCTGGGCACTCAGCCACCTCTGTGGGCGCTGGCGAGGGGCTGCAGGGAGGGTTTTAGGGCTGAAATGCAGCTCTTGCAGAAACAAACACCCCAAAAGGCCTTTGGCAGCCGGTG
>VUYV01000194.1:355181-368808 GCA_008711295.1 Anarhynchus alexandrinus | reverse complement strand
GCTGAATTTGAGCGCCACGGCAAACGGAGAAGCAGAGCAAATTAGCCCACACGGTGCTGTCGCGGCTGCCAGCAGCCCGTCCACGCAGCGAGCCGGTGCGGGCAGGAGAAGAGAGAAATGCCACCAGCTATCAGCCGCTCTGCCCATCACCGGGCCACGAGTGCCAGCCTTTGCAGGAATAAAGGGGGGGGTTTCAATCATAGCCTGCTCCTGTCTGCCTCCCTAGCAAGGAAAGGAAAATGCATTTCCTAAATCACGGCAGAGCCCCTGATTATGGTGGTCTCTGTGGAGCTGGCTGGCACTGGGAGCAATGGGAGAGCCCCCGGCCCATGGGAACTCCAGAGAAGGCTTCTTGGGGATGGGGGCAGAAAGGGGTCCTGGCATCCCACTCATCCCGAGCCCATCCCTGGCCTCCCGTTGCTCCTTCCCACTCGATGCCGGGGGGCAGAGGAGGGTCAGCTGGGGCTTGTGTGGCCGGATGGGGTCGGTGCCCCTGTGTTTGCCCCATGCCCAGGCTGCCCTCAACGCAGATGTGCCGCCGGTCCCAGGAGCCCTCTCGGGCTTGCTGGGAGAATGCAAGCGCAGGGCTATTTTGCATCCCTAATTAGCAGCGGAGGATAATTGGCCGCTCTGCAGCAATTACGCAGAAAGGCAGCCATTGTGGAGGGCCCCGGCGTGGGGCAGGTGCTGCCAGAAACCCAGCTCCCACCGAAACAATCCCCTTCTTGTCTGCTCATAACTGGCCCTGGGGGCATCCTCCGAGCCCTTCCAGGGAAGGGGCCGGGGACGGGACATAAAGGCTCTATTTGTCCTGGGAAATTGCGCAGAGCTCGGTGCAGGCAGCTGCCTGGGAGGAGCCCGTACGTATCGCCCATGGCCACGGTGACGGCGGTGCTGGGGCCTCGCTGCCTCCTTCCCCCCGTGCTGTGCCATGCCGAGCGCAGCCGTACGCCGGCTCAGACGCTCTGGGAAGCTGCCGGCTGGATGCAGCCTCTCCTTCTCCAAGGCTCGTCTGCAGGAGCACAGCAGGGTCCTGTGTTTGCCTCCAAGGTGTTGCACAAACACCAGCCGGGCTGGCCGCCCTGCGGGGACAAAGTCTGTCCCTGGGCAGAGCCACCCACCGAGGTCTCCTCCTCCTGCCGAGCTGTGCCGGAGGAGCCCAGCTCCATCCCAGCCCCAGCATCGCCTCCCGGCACGGCCAAGGGAACCAGCAGGGTTGGGGACACAGGATTTCCAGCAAGGGGGATCCCACATAGAGCCAAACCCAGGCTTTGGCTCGCTGCAGGACGTGGCCCCGGTGCAGACACACTTCGCCAGCGCTGATGTTCCCTTCCCTTTCTCGCCCTGCCCCTGTGCACGTCACTGACCGATGCCTGCCAGCTGCCCGGGCTTGCCTTCCTCAATCCTTTTACAGTTAAACCCAGCTCCCGTCCTGCTGCAGCACCTTCGGCAGCCGCGCAGCCCGGGGAGAGGTGGGAGAGGAGGGGGCCAGCACCGGCCAGGGGGGGCTGTGGATCAATGCAGACCCCAGGACAGGGTCAGCACCATCAGCAACAGCCAAGCCGGTGGCTGATAAATTCCCCAGTCTGCTTTGGGCCCCTGTGAAGGGAAATAAAAATCCCAGGAGGTGGGAAGGACCCTCAGAGCTTCGGATGGGGTTTTGGGGTCAGATGTAGTGGGAGCTGCAGTGTGGCACCCGGTCCTTGTTTGGGGACGGCGATGCGGTCCCCCAGCCGGGTCAGCTGTGCTGCAGTAATGGCCTTGCCCCAAATATTTGGCTTATGGATGGGGTTTGCCCAGGGAAGGCAGTGCGGGGGCTGAGGGAAGCGGGAGCAGCCCGAGAAGCCGCTGGGGAAGCTCTAATCCGTTTAGCAAAGCGCTTGCTATGCCATTTCCAAGGCAGGCACAAGAGCAGCGAAGAGGAGCTGCAGGCGCAGGTGGGCAGTGCGGCAGGACGAGGCGCGTAAGGGCAGCTCTCCCGCTCCGTGGGACGAGCGGGGAGATGCATTTCACCCGGGGGCTGCCGCAATTGTCGCAGCGTTCCCAGAGAGGAAGAAAGGAGGTGATGAAATGGTAGCAAAGCCCCAGGATGGCACCAGGCAGCTCCAGGCACCTGGGGACGTGCCGCATCCCTTAACCCCTCCTGCCCCAGGGCTGCACCAGCCTCCAGCTCTGCCCGGGCAGCCCAAAACGCACAGGCACAACCCCCGGGTGGGTACGAGCCTCCCCCAGTCCCGTGCACCCCCCTCCCCCAGGGACCCCGCTACTCCCTCCGGCTTCCCAGGGCACGCAGTGGTCCCTCCGACCATCCCGCTCATCCTTGCGCAATCCCAAAATCACAGTTCTGTTGCCCTGTGTGCCTCCAGAGCTCACACCCTGGGGGCAAATGTGGGCTTGCGGGGTGGGGGGCGTCAGCATTGGCCCCTGCCTGCCGCTGGGAAGGCAGAGCCCCCCGGTAGCGCCCGGGCTCAGCCTAAGCCGACTTGCAGAGCCTCAGCTCCCCGCCAGCTGCTCGGGGGCTGCGGTGCCCGGCCGTGCCCCTGCGGCTGACGGGATTAGGGAGCTCTAGTGTGGGGGGGTCTGCCCCAGAGCACCCCCCAGGAGCCGGACAGAGGCTGCTGACGCAGGCTGAACCCCATGAACTGCAGGGCTCGGAGCAGGAGCCTGTGTTTCTCACAGGGTAAGATGATGCCAAACGCGTCCCAGGGAGGCAGGGGGGGGGGGAAAGGAGCACGGTTGCTGCCAGCCCCCCAACCATGGGCTGTCCTGCCTGGGGTCCCAGCCCTCCCTTATGCATCCACAGGGGGCTGGAGGGACCCCGCGCCTGGAGCTGAGAGCAGCCGATCCACCAGCGGTGCCAGCCCCCAGCCTGGCAGGGCGAGCGTGGCCCTGGGGCATCCCTGGCCCCGCAGTCAGTGTGTGGAGCCAGCAGCCCCCCCTGGGAGCCCCCCCAGAGCCCTGAGTGCGGCGGGTGCCCGGGTGGGCTATGGGGGTGATGGGCACAGTGTGCGGAGCGGGGCTGTGCATGGGCTGGCGTGTGCTGCATCCCACCAGCCCCCTGGTGCCACGTCTCCTGAGCCCCCAGAAGCTCAGACCCCTGCCAGAGCCCTCCCAGACCCCTGCCCAGACCCCATCCCTTGCTGTGCTTCACACCAGCCCCCCCCAGGAGGTGCAAGCACCCGGGCAGGGACCTGCGGGACCCACACTGCCTTCCCACCCTGCCAGAGACACCACAAAGCCAGGAAAAGCAGGTGAACCCAAAATCTGAGGGGGGGGAACGCGAGGCGGATGGCGAGCCCCACTCGGCACGACCCAGCAGAAGTTTGGAAATCACTCAAAATGGGTCAGGGAGCTGCTCTGCTGAAGTGGGTTTCATTTCCCATCAAGCAGTCACCAGCACGAGGGGGGGGGGGACACCCATTTAAAACCCACCACCTGGGGACCACCGCAGAGGACTTGGGGTGCCCTTAGAGTGACGGCACCATCGTGAGCCCCCGGCATCCCATCCACTACATGGGGACACCGCCACCATCACCCGCCGTATGCCGGCAACCCTCGCCGCAGCACGCCCCGGCCAACCCACCAACGCCAACCTCCCGCCTCGCCGGGAGCCGTGTCGACCCCAAATCCATCCGGAAGCCGCGTGGCGGTACCTTTGGGACGTGGGGACGCTGGCGGGGAGCGGGGCCGGCTGCCTCTCGCCGTGGCTGGCTCTGCACATCGGCAGGAAGGTCACGGCAGATGGGGAGGAGGGGGGTAAAGATCAGCACGGGGATTAGGGAAGCATATTTAGCCAACCAATCGCCGTCCCGGTGTAACGACTCCTTGGCCGCACAAGGTGAAAACACGACTGCGGAGATGGATGACAATAAGCCGGGTGGCCCCGCCGGTGGTGGGGGGTCCCCAACCTCCCCGTCCTTCCCCATCCCTGCCTTTCCCCTTCTTTTCCCCTTCCCTTCCCTTTCCCTTCCCCTTCCCCTTCTCCTTCCCTTCCCTTTCCCTTCCCCTTCCCCTTCTTTTCCCCGTCCTTTCCCTGTCCTCTCCCCATCCAGGAGCGGATCCGGGGGTACCATGTGGCAAAGTCCCCGCTGAGTTTGGGGTGTTTGGGGGGGGCAGCGGGGACGTCCCCCCTCTACTGGCCGCGGGACCCCACTCCCATCGATCCGGGGGTGTTCAACCGCGGCAGGAGCAGCCCTGGTTTAGGGGGGACACACTCCACAGGGCGGCCCTAAGGGGACATGGCTGCTGTCCCCTCATTGCGCTCTGCCCGGGGTCACCATGTCCCCCCCCGGACTAAAAGCCGAGGGGTGCTGCAGGCAGAGGGGGCTGTGGGTGCCCCCCCCCACCTCCTGGCCGGGCATTTTGGGGCGCAAAGGGGACTTTGTGTGCCTTCAGCGACCCCCGAGCCACGCTCCGGTGCTCACAGCAGTGGAGCGGGACACACCCCCCCCCACCCCCGAAATGGCCGCCGGTGCCCGGCACGGAGCAGCTACCCCTCGGGGGGGAGCGGTAAAGGAAACCGCCGTGCCTGGGGGAGCTGGGGGGGTGGTTCTCCCCCCCCGCCCCGGGGTGGGATCCGAAAGTGTCGCACGACTGGCGACCCGGCAGAGCCGCCGGTGACAGTTCCCATCAGGCACCGCAACGGGCACCCCCGTGCCCGGGCTGGAGGGGGCCTGCGCCCCGCTCAGGCAGCGCCGCGGCCACCCGCACCGCCAGGGGGCCTTCGGGAGGCCGGAAGCAGCCGCGCAGCGCATGCCTATTCCTTTCCGTTCTTGGGCCCATCGCTGCCGCCACGGTGAGGCCGCGCTCCGGGCTCGTATCGGCCTCGTATCGGCGCCATCCCGGGGCGGCTGCGTGGGGTCGCGGCTTGACAGCGACGGGGAGCCACGGCCCGGCCCCCCGCGGCGGGGATTTCCGGAATGGGGGGTGTCTAGGCCCGAGTTTGCGGGGCGGGAAGGACCGGGGGGCACTAGGCCGCGGGATCGTCCCATTACCGGGGAGGGAGGCCTCGAGGTTGGAGGGTCCTGAGCTGAGGCGGCTGCTTCAGGCTCCCCCCGCTAGACTGCAAGGACGGGCGGCGGTGGGAGGCATGTTGAGATCCAGCGGTGACACTGGGGCTTTCTGCTCCGAAAGGCTCCCGTGGTGGAGGACCTCGACCAACTCCGGGATGCCGAGCCCCCGCCGGACCGGAGCTGCGGCTGGCGAGGGTGCCCCGCTGCTCAGTAGGGGTGTGAGAGGCCTCCTCAGTTCCCGGTTTAAGCGTGCGTTAACAACAGCAGCACAAGCGTTCTCTGGCAGCGGTGGGAGAACTGAAACATGCCTGAGCCTGAGCTGTGTTTCTCCCCGCCTGCCTCAGCCCTTGTCTCTTGTTTTGACCAACCTCAGATAGTTTACAGTTTTTTATATAGTGACGTGATTTAATGTTAAAGAGCAAAAGTTTGGACTGCTTGGTTTTCCTCCACTGGAAAACATGGGGAAGGGATGCCTGCCCAGCAGCTCAAGTGTTGAAAAGTTGTTCAAAAAGTTCTTGTAGGAGACAGTAATCTGGTGGGTGTTATTTAAGTTTTAAGCTTTTCATACAAACTGGTGGTGGTGTTATTTTATTACTTTGGTAGACTTCTAAACCCATTTATTTTAATCAGCCGTATTTAGTGTCTACCACTTATCTCTTGTTTAGATGTTGATGCCCAAGAAGAACCGAATTGCCATCTACGAACTCCTTTTTAAGGAGGGAGTGATGGTGGCCAAGAAGGATGTCCACATGCCGAAGCACCCTGAGCTCGTTGACAAGAACGTGCCCAACCTCCATGTCATGAAAGCCATGCAGGTACAGTGGCAAGGGCCAGCCAGTGGGGATCGGGGCACACGAGATAATTGCGTAGCTGTGAATAAACATTGTCAGTCCTTGCCTAGCATTTGCTGCTTCTTTCCTGTTACAGTTGTTTTCCCATTTTGCTGATTTTCGCCATTTCCTCTTTGATTTATTGTTCCCCACAGACCGTAGAAGGTTATTCTTTTGTTGACCCCTGTCTCTTAGCTCGATTTTTGAAGCTGTGATAACCTCTGTGTGATAGCCTTGTATTTTCTCACCAAATGGCAACAATGCTGTAACTTTGCCCTGTGCACGTGAACTTTTATCTCTTTCTAGATTTTTATTCCCTACGCACCCCTGATAAGTTCTTGTGTTCATAAAAACATCTGGTGAGGGTATTGATTGGAGATGTTGAACGATGGTAAGGATCATACATGAAGTAACTGAGAATTCTCCGTTTAGTCTCTGAAATCCCGTGGTTATGTGAAAGAGCAGTTTGCGTGGAGGCATTTCTACTGGTATCTGACCAATGAGGGCATCCAGTACCTGCGTGATTACCTTCACCTCCCCCCTGAGATCGTCCCTGCAACCTTGCGCCGCAGCCGCCCGGAGACTGGCAGACCACGGCCCAAAGGTAGGTGCTTGTTGAGAGGTGGCTGCCAAGTCAGCAGGAGGAAGCAGGGAATGAGGTTAAGCGTGTCAGACAGTGCAGGTGTGGTGGATACGCAGCTGAACGTCAGCTTCCAGCGCAGGCTGGTGTGAGTTGCTGTGGTTTTTTGGATGTATAAACATTAATAGATCAAGGAGGCATGTATAGGTTTTATTGCTTTTGTATTTGGCACTGGTCTGATGGCCACTGGCCCACTGAAAAGTTGGAGAGGGCTAGAGAAAGCTGTGAGACTGACATGGAGAAACGCTTTGAGTGTGGAACTTGGCCTTCTCTGGTAACACAGGTGCCTGGAGTTACTGAGAGCGGGCACACTGAAACCTCAGGCTGTGGATCGAGGTACCAGTTGGTGCCCAGATATGGCTGAGGTCCGAGATGGAGATGTTTTTAGCTGCCAGAGCTTTTCAAAAACTGTTCTTGTCTTTTGGGAAGAGCCTGCAGCAATCACAGCAGTTCTCCCTCAGGAAGATGGTGTGTGCACTGCTGGTCTAGTCCAGCAGGTACAGAGAACCTTGTCTCTGGCTGAGTTACCCTTAGAATAGCTGCCTGGGAGGCTGTTGTGTAAAAGGTGAGTGGCCTTGGCCAGGGTTGCCGAGATAGGGAACAAACTTGCATCGGGATGTGGCACATAGGCACAGGATTTGATGACTGAAAGCAAAAGCTAAGCCTGCGCGCTGGATGTGCTTTGTGGTACCTGAGGTCGAGTTGGATACCCACAGTTCTGGCTTTATCACGTACACTTAATGAGCTGTGAGGCAAGTCACGTTACTAAAGCTGCCTTCACTTCTTTAAAGATTTACAACAAATACGTGTGGCTTGTAGTTCTGACGACTTCTTGGTGGGTTTTTCATGCCTCAAAGTGAAGGAGATGCTGGTCGTGCAAACAGATGTGTTGCTGATGGTGACTTCTCAGATCGCCTGCAACTGCCTCTGCACAGGTGCTGCTGCAGCTCTGTACAGGCCCTACAAAATGTAGACCCACCTGCAGATGGATGACAGTTATTTCCAGAAAATATTCTTCTCTGGTTGCAAATAGCAGTATTAAATAATAAACTTTGGGTTGCAAATCTGCCTGTTTAGTCCACACAAGGCAGAAGCAACACTTTTTCCTTGTGGATCCTTGATACTGGTCTATGAATAGCTTGTGAGCCGTTTTGATATCCTTCGTGGTGAGCAAATTCGTATAGTAGTACAGTATAAATAAACTTGAGGTGAATGTGCTGAAGGCACCATGCCCCTCAGTTCAGATCTGAAAAGGTTACTGTGTTCCAAGCTAATAATTCAGAATAGGAAAGATGGTTACATTGCTTGTATGCATTTCAAAATGCTCTGTAAAATCCCTTCTGCATGGTTTTCCTGGTTTCTTGTCCAGTAGTAGAGAAGAAACACCACAGTGCAAAATTGCCCAGAAGATCTTTGGGGAGATCAAAACTTCTGGAAACTTAGAGAAATGAGAGAGAAAATTATTGCAGCTGTGGTTGGCAGAACAGCATTGCTGGGTCTCTAGGGGCAAGAAATGTTTCTTCTCCCTCAAGGCAGGAGATGGTGGGTCTGTGTGCCTTGTGTGGAGTTGCTTCTTGTCTCTACCAAGGATAATGTTGTAGGATGTCATCCTGCTCTTAAAGCAGGACTTGCTCTGTGAGAAGGGAGTCCTGCATGGCAAAGCTTATTCTGGTATATGGCAGAAGTCTACACTTCCTGCTTCTGAGCTACATCATATCCTGTCCCCAAGTACTGGACGCCACACTGGGGATGGAGGCTGTGGGCATGGGGTGCTGAGGAGTTCACCTGCAACTTGTTTTTGAGCCTAACAAAACTGTAGCACCATCTGCTTCAAAGGAAAGAATTGCATTGGAACTTAGGAAGGTGATGGCTTCTTTGATCTCCGAGTAGCTTTGGATGTTATCAAATTTACTCTTTGGATGTTGTGTTTATCCAGTGAGCTAAAGAAACTGCATATCTTATGGGAGGATGGGGCTTACAGTTCCTAGCTAAAATTTATTTAGGGCTTCTGCGGCGAGGAAGCTTCACCTTGCAGCATCACTGCCCTTTTCAGTGCAGTGCCAGTGCCCTCGATCAGTCCGCACCTTGGCAGGGTTAGCTGGTAGGGCTGCGCAAATTGTCTGTTTCTGTGCTGTTTCTCTGTGGGTTACCTGCCTTAGGCTGCGGCAGAGGAGGAGTCGCAGAGGTGTGTGTGGATTGTGGTGCAGAATCCAAGCTTATGGGTCTTGCTTGGCCTCTTGAGGCTTTGGGGCCTTTTCTGGTACTTCCATGCAGTGCTATCGACTTTCTCAAGTAAGGCTTGGTACAAAAGCTGGAACAGTTAGTCTAAAGCAGGTTTTAGACTACTGTGTGTTTGATTTTTGCAATCTGTTAGGGGATGTGCTATAATGGTTTAACCTGACAGAAAGCAAGGACGCAGTAGCACTTGGAATATAAGCTAATCTGTTTGCACATTGCTGGGTAGTTTCCCTGTGTAATAAAAGCATAAGAACTGGGTTTTGTATGGGAAAACTAGTGCCTATAGTATAAGTCAAGCCAGTAGAAGCAGCTCATGATTTGTGTTTCTTGCAGCGTGCTTGAGACTGCTAGTGCACTGTGTGTGGTGTGCCAGGCAGCAACTGCCCTTAAACATGTCTTACTGCCTGAGCGTGCAGACCTTGGCCTGGTGCTGTGGGAGTGTATTTCATCTTTGGTGCTCAGGGGGAACCCCGTAAGCGTGGTGCGGAGGCTGGCAGTTCCACCACATCTGTTTCTTTCCTGCACGTGTCCTGTCTGATATTAATCTGATGTTACATAGATAATCGGCTCTTAGTTTTATTAATCTATTCCATTGTGGAGGATTTGTGATACTGATAGTATAGCTGTATTTTAGGTTGGGATCAGAATGTCATGCAGTTTGTGATTTAGCTATGAACAAGCTTGTTGGACGTGACAGATTCCCTGTATTTCTGATTTTTTTATTATCATTAATTTTTGGCTCTTGCTTGAAGGCCAGAAGACTGTTGAGATGATGCTTTAAATGCATTTTTCACATTATTTAACTTCAACCCAAGCACAAGCTGGTGCACTTCAGCAGATTTTACCCTTAAAGTGAAGTTTTCCTTATTATACCACTTTTTTTGTTTAGGTTTATAACACCAAGCTGTCTGAGGTGCAGTTCTGCTGGTAAATCTAATGCTTAACTGGAGGGCTTTTTTCCACTGAGAGGTGCAGGGTCACCCATGGGGTCGGTTGTTTGTGTCCTGGCTAAGCGCTGTATTTGATGTTGCTGTTTTCCTTTCCAGGTCTGGAAGGTGAACGCCCCGCGCGTCTTACTCGGGGAGAAGCTGACAGGGATACGTACAGACGCAGTGCTGTTCCACGTGAGTGTCTGCTGTGTTGCTCTGTGAATATCAGGCCGACCTTGCTCTTTGTGCAGCTTATCTCTTTGGGAGAATTGTCTTCAGTATTGGCCTCCTTTCAAGAAGAAAAGGGGAAAGTCAGACTCTTGGCGTAGCTTAGGCATTTACGCAACAGAGTTCATCTGTATCTGCTTATGGATAGGAGTCTTTTCTTGAATTTTGTCAAGCTGGACTGTAGATTTTCTCTGGGGTGGGTTCAGTAACTCTCTAACAGTCTCAATAATAGCTATTTTACTTTGCTATATTTAGCCTAAGTTGTAGTCATCTTTGATTGTAAACCTTTGATTCCCAGCAGGCATGCTGTACTTGGGGAGTGGATTCTTTGGTTAATAACTCATTCTTCTCTCTCCTCAGCTGGCGCTGATAAGAAGGCAGAGGCTGGTGCTGGAGCAGCCACTGAATTCCAGTTTGTGAGTATTCCATGCGAGATTTGCTTCCTTTATTGAGGCTTTGATTAGGAGAAAGTGGATAGGTCATATCTGCATGCTCTTCAGTGTGGTGCTTCTCGGGTATGCCAGCTGGGGTTAGGTATTTGGCTCTGATTGTGTAAGGGAGGCTGGTAGCCGTTACCCTTTATGCCCGGCTCCGCTTGCTGCATTCCTGTTGGGGAAACTACGCGATGGCCTCGCTGCTGTGACGGGAAGCTAGCAACGCATTTGAGAAGCAAGCCAAGCTCTCTGGAGGAAATGCATGATTTTATATTTCAGAAATAGAAGAGTGTTAGATGTGATCCACAGAGCTGGCTAGGATGGGTTGATTTTGTTATTAGACTCTGGTTAACCTGTCTCAGGTAGCTAGTTTCAAACAGATCAGCGTTAGGCTGTGCTTGGAGCAGGGGACGCTTATCAAAGTAATGCAAAGTTGAGGAAAGACAGCTAGCTTTTTTGTGATGTTGGTGGTTCTTGTTGCTGTGTAATTGTTGCTGTCGCTTGCTTAATACGGTGACTTCTAATGCTCTTCCTTTTCTGTTGCAGAGAGGTGGATTTGGTCGTGGACGTGGTCAGCCTCCTCAGTAGAACTTCCTGCTCATGTTTTGTGTATAATAAAATAGGTGAAAATGCCACCTGGGTTGCATCACCGTGTCTTACTTAAGTGCATAAATCTAGAGGTGACTCAAATCTTTGGCATGTGTGACAGCAGTAGTGGAATAACTTGTGATTAGAAGCAGGTTATAGGAAGGAACTTTGTAGGTGTGGTGGTCACTGATGCAGGGTTTCGCTAGTGTGTAGCAGTGATTCTTATGGAGGAATGAGGAGCAGAAGGGCTGCAGGCAGTTTTTCTACTCTGCCCAGGAAGACACTCACTTCTAGTAATTCCTGGTAATGCAGTAAATCAGGGCTGAGAGACAATTCTATTTTGCAGACAGAATATTCAGCAAGTTCAGCTGTGTTGGCCTGAGGCCCTGTGTGAATCGGACACAGCCAGTGCAGGCAGGTGAGCGTTTCCTTTATCCTGGTTCTGAAATCACTGGGTTAATTAACCGAAGCCTAAGAAAGCTGGGGTGTTTGTGACAGCACCTGCTGTCTGCAGCTGAGCAGAGCTGGGGTGGGGAGGCGCAGCCTGGGTCCCCTGCAGTGTGCAGGCTACCAGTAGATGTCACCCGCCAACTAATAACGACATGATGCTAATTGGGAATGGGTTTCTGTAGCCTGGTAAATGGTATCTTGTTCAGAGCAGGTTTAGTATCTCACAAGTACTAGACGCTAACCCCAGGGAAAGGAGTTCCTTCCAGTCCTAGTTTGGGGTGAGGGAAATGGTGGGCATGAGACTATTTTCTATCAATTTATTTTATTTCTGAGGGAGTTGGAACTGTAGGGAGAGACTACGTGTTCTGAATCTTTGTTTTAACTGATCCGTCTGCCTCTGTTGAATTTTGTAGGTTGCAATTTAGCTAAACCTAATCCAGACTAACCTGCTGAATCCCAGGTGGCTGGATTTAGCCAAGATGCACTTTACGGCCTTGGTCTTAATGGGAATGTGGATTAAAGCAGCTCTTATTTCAACGTTGCTAGTGATATTCTTGAACTTCTGTGTTGTCTGCTTCTACTGGTGCTTTTTGTTCAAGTTTCTGCTTATTTTAACCTACAGTGGTAGTGGGAATGTTTACACTTACTGTTATGCATTTATAGTTGTGATTCTGTTTGGGAAGCAATGTTTTGTTCAGCAAAACGTTTAGCTTCATGTGAAATTAAGCAACTACTTAAAATCACTTGGAGTACTTCAGTGCATGACAATTGATATGAAGAGCTAAATGTTTTCTTCTAAAAGAATATTTGATTCATTAAAGGGAAGATGTAAAGGGAAGATCCAAATGAGCAAATAAAAATTGCTTTTGTTTTGGGGTGAAGAACAGTAATAGACTCTTAGGGAAGTACTACCCCCACATTTTAATCTAATCCTGGTCTCCTAACCCACCAGTCTGTCCAGCCTGGGCTGGGAGCTCTCTGTGGTGGAGAATGGATCCCCTCCTCATCCTCTCAAAGCTTTTTAGTGTTCAGCCACGGAGTCTGAGGCACAGCCGCTAACCGTGTCTCCTCTCTGGATGGTGCCTCCACTGGCCGCTCTCTGGTGGGATCCACAGCTGGAAAAGAGCCTTTTATTCAGCAAATACACTGAGTCAGGAGATGTTAAAGGCTTCTTGGCTTACCCTCTGCTTTCGACTGTCTCCTGTTGTGGAGCGGAGGTTGGGCTTGCTGACGCCAAACCAGTGCTGGGCAAACGCTGCCCGCAGAAGCACTCACCCCTTTGCCAGAGTTTTCCTCCTGGGGGAGCGCACAAATTGGGGCAGTGGGCCTGTGCGGGGCTGCGCCCTGCCGTGGCACCCCTCTACCTCTGCCAGCCATGCTGACAAGCCAAGGGTGCCTTTGCAGCGGGGTGATGGTGACGTTAGCCCCTCCTGGGGGGCAGTTTGGGGGCTTACAGGCTGCCTGGTGACATCCCACCCTGAGGATGGACCCTAAAAACGCCCGTGGGGAGCAAGGAGCCTGTGCCACGGTGCGGGGCCCTGCAAGTGCCCCCCATGAGGTGGCTCTGTGCTGCGGCCCCCCCGGCTTGCAGAGGCCCCCCCCTCCCGGTGCCGGGTGCCCCCTCCGCTTTGTTCCGCTCCCGCCCGCGGGGTACAATGGGGACCCCCCGCAACCGCGCTCCGCCACTGGCGTAAGCCGCCCGCCCCCCGCCTTGCGCAAGATGGGCATTCTTCCCTCCCCGGCGTCTGCGCGCTTTGCGTAGAGCCGCTGTCAAAGCGGAGCCATGTGCGCGGCGGGCGCTGGGGGCCGGCTCTGCCCCGGCGCCTTTTGCGTAACCAGCACGCAGCCGCTCGGCTGCTTACGAACTACCGCCTTATTCTTGAAAGCGGCCTGCGTCGCTGGCGCAGAGGGCTCGCGGCGAGGCGGAGGGAGGAGGCGGAGGCGTGGTGGCGCTGTCTGCGCGGGGGGGAGCCATTCTGGAAACCGGGCTGCGCCGTCTGCGTGGCGGGCGCCCCGTGAAGCGGCAGGGGGCAGCCGCCGCCTCCCCCGGCCGGCGGCTCTACGCCGTTTGCGTAGCGTGCCCCAAGATGGCGTCGCGGTCGTCGTCGTCGGCGGTGGCCGGAGCGCTGGCAGCGGCGGCGGAGCGGCTGGAAGTGAAGGGAGGGATGAGGCGGGCGAAAGGCGGCAGCGCGTAGCGGGCGGCTCCCGGCCTGCGGGAGACAGAGCGGAGACCGAGAAAGAGACTGTCGCGGGGAGGCGGCACCCCCCCCTCCGTGTC
>VUYV01000194.1:319864-355039 GCA_008711295.1 Anarhynchus alexandrinus | reverse complement strand
GGTGGGGGTGAAGCCGGGGACCCCCGTGCAGTCCCCGGGGCCGCCCGGGCGCGACTTGGTTGCGGGGGGATTTTATTTTCTATAGGGAATTAAGCGTCGCTGGGAAAGTTGGTGTTCCCCCCCCCCCCACACCCCTTTTTTTATTTCTTTCCGCTAAACGTGTGAAAAATGCCCAGAATAAAATGGTGATGGGGTGGTGGAACAGTCTGGTAAGGAGTGTTGTGGCACGGGATGGGGTTTGGCAGTTGAGGGGACCGACCACGCTGGCAGAACTTCAGTCCAGCACATCACATGAGATGGGAGAGGAAACCTGACCTTGGATTTATAAAAAGAAACTGGGATAAAAGGGGACTGATGGAGTGCCAGAAGTTGCTGTCCAGAGAGGCTTGGGAGGAAGTGGGAATTAAAGGTAGATTGGTTCGTTTAAGAGTGGCTGTGGTGCTAAGTGGTTGTGTTGTCTGTGAAGTTAAAAAGAGAAACTTTACTCAGATGTGCAATTTTTCGCTATTCTTGTTTAATATCTCCTTAACGTGGGCTTGGGGTACTTAGGACGAACAAGGCTGCAGGTCTCTTTTTGCTTCTTGTGGAGTCAGGCATACTTCATTTCATTTACTGGTTCCTGAGTGGCTGTGCTAAAGTCTTTGTTCTCCTGATTATCATATTTGTAGCTACAGGAAATCGGAAGGGAATGCAGACAGTTCACTGGAGGAAAGTAAATTAGCATAGTGTTCAGTTATTATTTAACATGGTGAAGGAGGCTTGACAAACCCTTTGTAGCTGTGCTGTCATGGTGAAGAGTGTCAACATTTCAAGCATAAATGGTTCGCAATGAAAACGGTACGTTTTGGTGAAGTGTTCATTGTAGTTGGTCCTTCCCACTGACTTTCAGGAAATTTATGATACTTTGGACTAACTATGAAGAAGAACGTAATCATATTGTGTAATGGTGCTGGGGCTAAGCAGCATGGGTGGCTGAAGGTGGCCGAGTTTCCTGATGCGATTTTACAGAAGTTGTGAGGCAAGTGTGGCAGTTCCTCTCGAGAGTTAGGTGCTTGACCATGTTTGATTACAGTGTGGTTGAAGGTAGAAATGTAATTTCAACACCTACCTGATGCAATCAGCTTTTGGCTGATTGTTAGCATTTGTTTTACAACGCCTCCATTAGCAGTGTCATACGGCTCCAGCTTACTCCGTGGCGGTGGTCTGTTAACATCTTCTGGCTGGTGGGAACCAGTGTCCTGAGCTCTTATGGTGTTGGTGACACAAAGGTTTGTTAACATGGCAGTTCCACTATACTGACTTGAGATGGTTCAAGAAGGAAAAGTAAACTGCTTCTAGAGACATGCTAACTTGTGACAAATTTCTTTCGCTGTAGGTTAAGCTGGTTAGGTTTGTTTAAGGTTGAGCTTTAAAGCCTTTTTTATGTCAAAGTTGTGCGTGTGGTGCGGTTTGCAACAACTTTCAGTGGATTGAAAATCTCATTAAATTTAAACCGGTACAATTTCAGGCTTTAGTTTCTAGGTAAGACCTAAAGTAGAAAGATCTGTTGCTAGTTTCAAAGGCAGAAGCTGAGGTAGCTGTCTCCCTGTGCTAATCTGGCCTTGTCACTTCCATGGGTCTGTTACAAAGGCTGCAAGCGAAGTTCTGGAAAACTGTGTGTGTCAGGGCAATAGAGGTTCTCATGTGAATGTCATTTTCACACTTGGGCTGTGGTCACTGTTAGTGTTTGGTCTTGTCTCTGATCTCCTCAGTAAAATCAGGTGTGTTGTACTGCTCTGTGACACATTAAGGAGCACTAATTGCTTTGTAAATGATGCAGTATGGGATGTAGATTGATTTCCTCAAGTATGTGCATGTGTGTGCTTTTTTGTAAGTGAACCACAGAAATGGCTGAAGCCATGAATTACAGTTTTGGTTTATTTTGAATTGGCCTCCTGACGACATCACACAGCCTTTCAAACACTGCATTTATTTATGGTATCTATGTATTTAACGCAGAGCTGAAACTGCATCCTGTGTTCTCATCTATTTCATACCTACTGCAGTAGCCAGTCATGAAGTGGACCTTTTCAACAAATGCATTTAGGAAAGTTATTATCGAGTCACACCATACTAAACACACACGCCCCAGAGTGGACTCCTTTCACAGATCCTGCTCTTGATCTTAGTCAACAGGCCTGGAAGTCATTTAAATTATGCTTATATCGATTATTGAAATCAACAAGCAGGAAACCTTGATCTTTATTAATTTCTCTTTCTAATTATTTCTTCAGTTAATTCTCATTTGTTGGTGTTTATTTAAACTTTAATTTGAGAGAAGTCTGCTTGTCTAATCTTATTGCTACTTGCACTTTCTTGATAACAAGAAAGCTGTTATCTGTACACATTTAATTATATAGTTTAACATATCTGAAAGATTTCTCCAAGAAAAAAGAGACAAACAAGAATAACACTTTTTTTTGTGTGTGCTACTGACATATTTTGTTATTGATTACTTCTATTTAAATGGAAATTGAGATCTATTTAAAAGGCCTCTCCAGGGAGGGGGGAAAAAAAAAACAGAACCAAGGTATGTTAGTTAAAGATCTATTAAAAGCTTACTGTTGAAAACGAAAAGAGGTGGGGGGAAAAAAGCATGTTTTGATAAATAATTTAAACTTGCTGCATTAAAGTATTGGGTTTTTTTCTAGGACTGGCTGTTTCTCGTTACTGTTTCTTTTAAGCGCTTAAGAAACAGTAGATCTTAGCTCTCACGTTTCTTCTTTATTTCCTGCTATGGATTTAAAAAAAACAAGTTTTTTGCCTTTTTGAACCCCTAGTTAGTTCCTGAATTAAACAACAAGTAGAAACAAGAAAAATTCTGTTCACACTTACAGGAGAGGCTACATTTTCTTTTTAGGTGTTTACCCCCGAACTCTTCAGTTCATTGATGTGATTGTCTCTAAAAATCTTAGCAATCAACGAAGATTGCTAAACCAGCATGTCTTTGGTTAAGTATTATTATGTTAAGACTCTTTATTTGCAAATTTAATGCCTAATTTGTTTCTTATTTAGTTTTTAAGTGATTTTTTTTTTCCTTATGCTGCTCAAGGTTGCAATTTTTCTCTGTATTACATTTGGAAACTACTACTTTTGGACGTGAAAGAAGCTCTGGAACGTTTTTGGAAGACCAAACGTTGGCTGAAAAGATGTCTTTGTTACATATTCCTTTAAAAAGCCATACAGGGAGAGTTCATTTAACCACGAAACTCAAATGGAGCAAAAAATACATTTCTTAATTGGGCTGTGTGGAAAAAATCTGTATCTGTGTTGTTTCATAAACAGTGAGCCACCGCAGAGTGATGTCTCTTTGGGCAGGAGGGAGAACAGGGGAATCAACAGGATGAATTCAAAGAGAGTGTGAACAGACTTCAAAGGACCTTTTCGTCAGCCGACCGCCAGAACTCTGCTATTTCCATCTTTTCAAATATCCCTTGATAGTTGCTGCTTCTGCAAAAGTGGGGAAGGAGAGTGTGCAGATCAAGAGATCCCAAGCCTTGGGTTATCTCGGAAATCACTCATTTTATTGCTTTGTGATATCAGTGCCTCTCAATATTGCTATTATGGTGTTATTTTTAAATAACACAAGTATTTTTTTGTGTAGGCCAGCTGTTTCAATGAGGAAATGTTCCAGAAAATTTCACTAATGTCTTACTATTAAGAAGCAGATGGAAGCCTGCTCAATGGCAGCATCTCTGTGTTATATTTTAACAGAAATAAAAAGGGAACCGTTTGGCTTTAAGTCCCTCGCTGGTGTAGCTACAGGTTTAAGCATGCCTGCATTGTATCTGGTGAAAGGACAAGCTGCTCATTAACAACTGGTATTTTTAAAGACTTTTTGGAGGAAATGCTTCGGGAAGAATAGGATCCAGGATTGGTCGTCTTTTCTTAATTGTGAATGAAGTCTAAATTGAGATGAGAAAACAGAACTTTCACACAGGGTCTGGTGAGCGCCCTGGCTCTGCTGCTCTGTGAGCGCGCCAAGCCAATACGGTCACCAAAAGCTACGTTTATGTAGCCCCACAACAGCCTCAGTTGGGAAAGTAATTTGAATGCAAACTAACCTTTTTCTTCTTGCTTCTCCTGGGTCAGTTTTAAACCAAGCTATGATGTAATACAGCAGTTCTCAAATTTTAACCGTAGGCTACGTTGATGATCACACAGTGTTCCTGGGCTGTCCTTTGTGCGTTTGCTTCAATATAAAAATAATAATAGCTAAAACCACTTGGAGTGCTTCACTGTTGGGACGTAAAGGGAGCCCAGCATCATATGATCATCGTGCTTTCCATGGAATATAGCCTCAGAATCTCTGTTCCGATGACTCCGCTTGCCTCTGTACGTTCCCTTCGGCTACATAAAAAGGTTGTGGTTGAAACCAAGTAAAGATCTCCCTGTCTGTTGCTAATACATTACTACATCTCCAGTAGGCTATAGGCCAGTTTAGAAATAGTTCTCTTTCTTGTGCTTCTCCTGTCCCTCTCCACTGTGCTCATAGCTAGTTTTTTCCAAGAGCAAAAGTAGAAACCTCTGTAAAACCTAGCTTTCACCTTAAAAAGTGTTTTCTAGCCTTTTCATAAAGGCAGCTTTCATAAATGATTTTACAAGCAATTCCATGGCTTCTTGTACTTTCCCAAGCTACAAAAGAATGAAGATTGTTAAATTTTCACTTAATTTACTGGAAGCTCTGTAAGCTGTTGTGAAACTGAAGAATTGAGTCAGTTTTGTTCTGCTGCAACTCAGGGAAAGTGATGAATATGGAAAGTGGGAGAGAGTGTACTCCACCCCTAGGTTTGTTGAGAAGGACCCAACAGCGGTGGCTGCTGTCTCTTCTCCTCTGCGTAACACTTCTCTGAAATCCATTTATTGCCTGACCAGCGGCTGTAACTCTTTTTCCTACCTTTCTCTGCTCACTCGTTGTGTCCCATCCCCCCCCCTTTTTTTAAACTCATGGTCAGTTCCCTGACTTGGTTCATCTCAGCACCCTTCAGACAAGCTGCTGAAGCGTGGAGCAGGTACAGGCGGTTGGGGGCTGCACCCAGCTGGGACTGCTGGCAAAGGACCCAGTCTTCCCATGGATGGTCTCGCTTTCCCTTCTCAGTCAAAGAAAAATGATCACGTGCCTTGGATTTTATCATTATTTTTTGAAATAAGGAAAATTACCAGGGTTTGCATACCTCAGCGATGGGGTCGCCCAGAAAAATTGGTTTGAACAAAATTAATAAACTCTCAGTTCTACCTCATGAATAGTAAACATCATCGTTCAGATGCTGTGTGTAATATCCAGCAACTGGGAAGCAGGTACTCAGTTTCTTTAAACAGTAGTTCTTTTTCAGTTTAACCGGGAGACTGACTGCATAGACTGGTCAAGGATCTTTCAAATTTTGTGCGTATTTATATCAGAATTTGTTTCTCTGTAGCTGTCTTTGTTGTGCAGCGGATAATGCACAGTAACGCTTTGTTCTCAGAAATTTCACGTTAACATGTGAAATTCAGAGGGATTCAATTACCTACTGGGTAGATTTTTTTTTTTTAAGATGCTTCAGATGGTTTGAATGTTGTTTTCATTCATATTGACTTGGGTGGTTACTTTTTCTTGTATAAATAACATATATTGATGTTAAGCACAGAATTAACTACTTATATTTGAAAAGCTTCTCAAGAGTTTTCACGTCTGTAGGGTTTTGCATGCTTTATTTTATGAATAGGACTTGTTAATCAAAACAGTAAGTGTATACATATGCAACTGCTGACATCCAGAGTCATTTGGTCTGTGTAAGAAGACCAAAATACTCACTTTATTTATTTTTTTTTCCTTAGGAAAAAAAAAAAGGCAGTTTAAAAGCTAGCATTACTTCTGGAAAAAGTATGCCTGGACGAGTTGTGTAAGTACTGAGTGGTCAACAAACGGGTTTTGACAGGCAGAAATAGGTTATCGGTTTTGGGGTCTTTCAGTGGGAGTGCCTCCTTATCAGCCCTGTGCCGCTGAAACAAGCGGCTGCTGGTCCGGGCATTTCAGCTGCTTTCTCTGTCCTGTCCCTGCTGGGAAAGGCACGTCGCAGATAATTTTTTCTGTGGTTATCTGAAACATAATTTTGATGGAAGGAGAGGACTCTGGATTGTGGTGTTCTTCGGTAAGAATAAGCAGTCGCTCTAAAGTCACAAGAAAACTGTAGTAACAGTAATATGACCCTTGGTATTTTGAAGCCAGAGGAGTAGTGCAGTTCGTGATGATTTATTATTGTTATTCTAAGAAGCAGCCTAAAAACCAACAGGATTTTCTTTATTTTTTCCTCTATGGTTATAGTATTGTAGGTGCGATCCAAATGTTTGAAATGACTTGAACTTCTTCCAGTTCACCTCTTACTCCTTTTTCAAGACTTGTGCTTTACTTTTGTCAAGTTCTGTAGCGCCAATGCTTTCCCCTTCTAGCTTTCTGCCGTTAATTTCCTGCCTCCAGTTTCTAGGTACCACGTTGTAGGTTCAACCGCATTGTGCCACGGAGCAAGGTGCGGGTGTGAAAATAACACTTGTCTAAGGAAACGTCTGCTGTTGAGGAACAGCGAGGGCATGCTGTTATGGTCAGGAGAGGGTTTTTCTGTGGCTTGCTGTTGAGGTTGTGTGTGTTCTTGCCTTAGCTAAAGACATTGTCGTGTTTAAAGCCGGCTGTAGCCTTGCTGACCACAGGCTGTCCTTGCAACTACTGTGTGCTAACTTCGTAACGTGCCCTGAATAGCAAGAGGGTGGAAGAAGCCCTCCTGAACGCGCTGGCATGTGTGTTTAGACCATCCTGCATTAGTAGTTTGGCAAAACGCATGTTTCGTAGTAGTGTAATTGAGGCCATGTTTCTGCCGGCTAAATTAGGTTAATTTTTATGTGGCTTTGCTAACTACAGTGTCTCTTCTCCCCTCCTGCTCCTCTTGAACTCTGTTTGTCACCTTATGCTGTTGTTAGTGTTTAAAGGTGGTTTGATGTGGTCGAACTGAGATCCTAGTTTTGTCAGATATAAAAGCATTAAGTACAGTAACAATAATATATTGGGATTGTGAGAACGTTTGTTAACTTTGAGTAAAGCATAAAAGGTCTTTATTATGCTGGACACAGAGCTGCACCGGCTACAATATCCTGCCTGGTCATAGGGCAAATCGGAGAGTCGCTAGCACAGCTAAGCTCCGAACTCCTGAATACAGAGACTCTTATTAAATTGAAACTTTCAAACAAAGACAGATTGTACAGGCGAAAATCATTGAAGTCAGCCATCTTCTCTACCAGTCTCACTACAGCAGTAGGAGACGGGTTATTTTCTCGCAGTCTATATTCCGATAAATAATGCTGAAGTGTGAAATGAGGTTAATTGTCAAGAGGTTTGTGCTTTAGTTGCTACGCAAAATACATGATTTTGTGGCTTAATATCGGTAGAAAACATGAAAGTAAGTGCAGAGGCTGTTTTAGTAGCCAGTAGCTTATAGATTGGCTTCTGGCAGCAGAATGCTGGCTGGGCCAAAAAACACATATTTAACATCTTGTCTCCTGTTTCTTATTAAGTCTGCCAGCTTGATTGTCCTTAGGCTGGCGTGTGTGGGTAGCACCGTCTTTTCCTGGAAGCCTGGAAGGTTCACAGCTCATTTTCTAATAACGTTGTAGCCCGGCTTCTAATAATGCTGTAGCCCTTTTCGTCTTTGCTGTAATGCTTCTGTGGAGCCTCTTTCTAGGAATCGTGTTCCTTACAGCGTGGCTGCTCTTGTTTTATTTATGGGTGGTGGTGGTTGTTGTTTAAATCCACCATAGCATGACAGAACCTGGGAATCCCTCGATCTCTGTTCTGTTAATGGAGAATTAATTCTCTGCCTTGTTTTGGTTGCCCAGTTTTTGCTTTGCAGAGCACCATTATTTCTGGGGGGGAAAAAAACCCCAAACCTTTATGTGAACACAACAGATTTGTATGTAGTTAGGTTGTCTTAAGGTCAGACTCCCAGATTTGTCCCGGTGACAAACTCTTTTCCCCTTTTCCCATGGAGTCCCGAGCTCTGCGTGTGGTGGTCCAGGCAGCCTTAGATGTCTCCGCATGTTTCCTGCCTCCTCCCAGGAGAGTTGGTTGGCTGCTCTAGATTTGTTTGGGTTTTTTGTTTGCCTGTTGCTTTGAAGGTTGCTTACCACCAGGGCCACAATCTAGCACTGTTTAGGAGCCCCTGCTGTAGACTTCAAACTTTGCTTATTTTTCTAACCTTTCTCTTATTTCATTGATTGTGTGTGAGAGGTACTTCAGGGCCGCCTTGTGCGTTGCCAAAGAGGCTTGTGTTGCTCATTTCCCTGCTTTGAAATGACATAATTGTCTTTCAAATCCTGGAAAACAGAACTTAGCCATGTGACGCGATACCTGCAAGTGCTTTTCCAAAAAGACTGCAAGTTTTGGCTCCAAAATCTGCCCCTAAAATCTCCAGTAGGTCAAGAGTCTCAGTAGCCATCTTAAACACAGTTGCCTGGCAAGAGTAAAATGGAAATGTAAACCTTCCTTTGTGTTTGGGCCTGATTTTAAAAAAATAAACCAAGTAATTTTTTGGTATGTTTTTATTACTGTTTTGATTAAAATCTGTTCTTCTGTGTATAGTCAAATTAATGTTATAAAGAAGTTAATGAACAAAAATTTAGGTGTCGAGGATGTAGGAGCTACCAAGTGGTCCCTTAAAAAAACCCCAAACCTTACACCTCTTTATTTTATAGAATCCAGTTGCATTGGAAAACGTTGGGTCTAATTGAGCAATTGAATAACATTTTTTGTCATGTTATATTGTAAAATGAAGGTATAGTTGCCGTTCTCTGTCTTGACTCTCTGGCCTAAGTTAACCATATGCTATCTCACGTGTTCTGAAACTTATAAAATAATTCTGACCTCGTTATGGTAGAAATGGAAACTATTACATCCCTCTTCTGCAACCTGCCCAGCCGGTATCTGAGCTTCCCCAGGTATTTTATGTTCACCCATCTAGCTATCGGGGGGGAGAAGGTTTGTGCTGGGGAATGTATTTCTTATCTCGGAAACAGCATGCGGGCTGTTCCGCCCAAATATGAATGGTTTTCGGAGAGAGGTTGTTTTTCGGCAGATCTCATTTTACTGGCTTTGGGCAGTTTGTAAAATGTTTGAATGATGTTGCCTTGTGAAAATATGGGTTTGGGTTATAATGACCTTTTTACTTGATCCCTTTGAATGGGTTCCGTATATTGGGAGGCAGGATTTTTTTTAGATGTGTGGTTTTTTTAAAACACAACGGTGTCTCACCCGCATTTTGAACTAGGCCCCTTTGTCTTGGGAGAGCTCATTGGTAGCAATATCCTGTTTAAAGTTGTTGTAAAAGAATGACCTTGTAGGGCACGTTTCCTGCTCTCTCTTGATGGGATTTCCTTTTTATTAAACAGGAAATAGTCTGATTACATAAAAGTGTGAGAATGACAGGTTTTTCCTTCCCAGCGAGGGTTGTTCATGTTAATTCTATTCAGAAAACGCTCAACTGCCAGAGCAGCTGAAGTTAATTTACTTTGCCGAAAACTGTTGTTTACACCTAAAAGTTCCTACTTGTGTGTTGCTAAAGCATTGTCTTAGTCTGAGCAGTCCAGCAGGCTTTCCTGTAGAAGTCTTTGTACAGGGATTTTCTTAGCAGATACTTTTTCTCACAAGTGGAAGGTGACAGGAGTTCAATGGCATGAAGTGTGCTGCGCTGAGTTTCAAAGATCTGTTTCTGCAGCTTTTTTAATCTTTTTTTTTTTTTTTTGAGCTGGAACTCTGACTGGAAATCGGAAACGACAAAGAGGATGCTTCCTTACCTGGCAAGAAAACATATACTTGAAATGTCTGTTACTTTTCTTTTAACTTTGCCCTCAGAATCACCTGCTGGCCTGAAGTTAGGAATTTCAGTCCACGCTCTTTTGTGTACAGTACTGGTAGTGACTCAGGACAAAGTAAAAGCCCTGTAACGTAATAGGAAAAGGTACCGTGATAAGACGGCACAGGCCAGCGGAGCGCGTTGTGTGCTGAGCCTGCGGTGGCCAAATATTGGCAAACCAGAGGTGGCTGCTGGTGCTGCCTTACAGTCCCAGCCCGCGGTACCTGGCTGCTGTCCCGAGCCTTGAAGGCTCAGGGTGAATGAGGTTTACATTCCCTATTTAGGCATGGCTTACTGATCGCGTTTGGTATGGATTGGGGGAAAGGAATTCTGTCTTCCTCTTGAGGAAGGCCAAACGCCACGGGATGTTACTATAAAGGAAATGCTGTTCCATTGCAGCCTTAGCCAGCAGACAGCTAAGGTAGTAAGCATCTCCATTAGAAAGCTGCAGAATTAAGGTAGTGCATTCAGCTTAATTCGTTTCTAGTATGCATTGTAATTGCCTTAATTCAATAGACAGATTGGGGAGTGCTCAGGGATTTAAATGGGGCTGTTTGATAGAGGATGCTTCTTCGTGCATTGCAGGATTGAGGTGTGGGTTCTGACTGAAGCAGGGAGAGGAGGCTTTGAGGCATTATTATTGGTGGGATCCACAGAAAATTGCTGATTAGAGGAGTGCTGACACTTGAGAACACCGAGTTTAGTTCCAGATTTAGGAAAGGTTAGACCAGCAGTTGCTAAAACGTTTGTTGTGACCCCTCTTTGGTTTCTGCCTTAAGCTTTGCTACTCCTGGTTTGAGAGCTGTGGTTTGGACCCCCACAACGGACCCTTGTCTCCTCACCCCAGCGTGTTCTAGTCTGTTGGCTGCTCTTGTTCCCTGTGCTGAGCTGGTGTGGTCTGGGTGGCCCTGGAAAACGAAAAATCACTCTGCAGGGTGGTCGCTCGGCAGATGAAAATTTTCAAAAGATAAAAGAACTGGGAAACCTTGGAAATCTTATGGCTGTTTTTGTTTCAGAAGTTTAATCTTGAAATCTGTAGGTAGGTTTCCTCTTGATAATTAGTGCAAATCTTTTCATATCCTACTGGTAAATCAACATTTAGACAGTAAAGCCTGGGATTTTAGTGTCTCGCACAGTTTAACTTCAGAATGTCTGATTGAAACTGTTACAGCTGGCCTGTAACCTAATTGGACTGGTATGTTGGAAAGTTTCTGGAGCAAGTTGCTTTGGCTGTAAGCTTTGTGCCAGTGAAATGATGAAGTATAGCATGATAACTCTAATGAACAAGCTTTGTTTAGAGAGCTGAAAAACAGTATTAGTTTTGTTTTTAGTTTCCATCTCTGCTCATGGATGTATTGCAAGTAGATTTAATAAGCACAGTGTCTCGGTATTCTTTGGGAAAATTTTTAGCCAGTTGAGATTGTTAGTTAGCTTTTTGTTTCCAGAAGATGACAAAACAAAACCTGAACTTGTACAGAACAGAATTACACTGGAATAAAATGTGTTTCAAGAAAAACTGCCACAAAGCATGCTTAAGAAAAATTATTTCTGTGGAAATGGTTGAACCATTTTCCCGATTAAAAAAAAAATCTCTCCTATGTAGCCTTTTCCTGGGGTTCTTAAGTGGTTTAAAGTAGGCTTATATTTTGCTTATAGCTCATTGAACAACTTCATTTAAACCAAAAGTAACCAAGTGCTGGGTCCAGATCTGAACTCTTTGGTGCCTGCTGCATAAGAAGGCGGCAAACAGAGACGTTGAAAATCTTTGTTAAAACAATTGCTCATAAATGTTTTAATGGCAGTTACCTGACTTGTATCTGTCATTAGTGTAACTGCAGAGGCAGACAGTGCCAAAGGTACCAATAAAGTTAAATCGAGCTACTTCTGCAAAGGGTGAAGGTACTGAGGAGCTTCTGTGCCGTCTTACGTTGCTGCATGATGTGTATCCCAGGCTGTCAACACTACGTAGTGGCTTTGAGTACGGCAAAGAGCTCTTACAGTGTAAGTATTGTGATGCTGTATCAAATAGCAAATCGTTGTTTTGGTATGCAGAGGCATAATTTATTCTGTGATGCGTTGGAGCAGTGAGAAGGTAATGACTGAAATAATTTGGAGTGTCGGAGTGCTTTGGTGTCACTGATAATGTAGTTTGCACAGCTGCCTGAAAGGGGCTAAGGAAATTGTGTTGGGAAAACTGGAGTATTGTCAAGGACTCACGTTGGATTGGTCGTGTTTGGAGGTGTGAGAGATGCAAAGACAACTTCTCCTCTTCTGATGGGCTCTGAAAAGGAGTGTTGCCTTGAGTTTATTCATCAGCTGTGCTCTACTCTCCGCAGGTGCTGCTGGTTAGCAGTAGTCGTCATCCTGATCGATGGATTGTCCCTGGGGGTGGCATGGAGCCCGAGGAGGAGCCCAACGTGGCCGCTGTGCGAGAAGTCTGTGAAGAGGTGAGTACTTGACAAGAACGGAAGCTTCTGGAGCTCCACTGCTGATGCTTAGCTGGGGCTCTGGGAATTTGTTTTTATCACTCTTGCTTCTTTTCCTTAAGGTGAAGAGGAATATAGGGTCACTGGTGATACCCACATGGTATATGGGAGGGAAACTGGAGTCCTAAATAAAGATAGCATAGGAATGTAATTAAGGCTCTTAGTCGGAATGAACTTTCCCTCACCTGATACCTTTAACTGAAAATAGATAAAATTAAGCTACACTAATTTCAATGCACACGATGATATTCTCTGTTTTGTTTTCTCTGTATGAAGGACAGCTTCTTAAGAGAACTTTGAAAACAGATGTGCTTTTGCGGAGCTATCTAATACTTGGGTAAAGGGTAGAAATAAGACTGAGCCACTAAGACACCCCAAAATAGGGACCTCAATATATTTTGGTCTAGTACACATTTTGAGTTTTATGTGAATAAGAGAAATTGATCGTAAGAGTTACAAGCAACAGTTCCTAATGTGTTCATGGTTGTTTTTTTTTTACTTTAAGCTGTTTCAGAAAGAGATCAAACAGCAGATCAAACACAGATTGATGATCTGTATGGAGAAGACATATATTTCTCTTAAAGCTGGAGGAACAATTTTATTCTTCGTAAGGAATTTAAATACAGCAAATGGCAGTTGACTACATTGTATGTAAAACATGTCTTTAGAATTCGCTTCTGAATATTATTGAGTTGGAGAGATGCTTGGATTCAGAGACGATTAAATGATTATATATGGATGACCAAGTAGGTTCACAGTTAGTTACATAAGGCAGGATTAAAAATGCTTTCAAGAGGGTTATAAATCTTTGTGCTGCATAACAGAAATCAAGAGCTAATTGATGGGACTTGGGAGGAAGCTTCTCCAGTAGTTGCTTTATTTAATTATCTGGCATATGAAGGTTTTTCTCTGAAGTATTTGGAAGTACCTGCTGTTGTCTAACAAAATGCTGAATATTTGGGCCTCTGAACTAATCTACTGTGGCAGTTCCCGAGTTGTGTGTTTCTCTTTGGATGTTTTTATAACCTAGGAGTTTATCAGAAAGATATGAAAGATTATACAGTCGAAGTTTATTTTTTTAAATGTGTTTAGGTCCCTCTAGGACTGGGATTGCTGCTGGCAAATTTTGTTTCCAGCCTGTAATACAGCTCCTGCTTTTTTAGTAACTCGGCGATCTTTCAAACACATTACAAGCCAAAGTGAGTTTAACCAGAACAATAGAAATATTTTTAGCTACAAGCTCCTGCTTTACAGCCCGATCGTTATTAAGAATTAAGTTATTTGATACAGAAGTCAAGGGTTCATTCAAGAGATGCATGGCTTCACCTTTCAAATCCTTAAAAATAAATCTGTATCGACCCTCCCTTCCTCGGGCAGCGCAGCGCCTTGGAAGAGTCGCTCTCTTTCCGTGACAGCTCGGTGGCTGAAAGGAAGCCTTGGCATGGGCTCAGTCTGCAGTGAAGAAACTGGTTTGGGCTGGCTGAGATAATCCCCTCTCGCTCAGCTGGTGTTCCCTCGCTCACGTGGACCGGTGCCGAATGAGAATGTAATTCAAACTGTGGCAGCCTGGCAGGGTTGAGTCATTCCCAGCGAAGCACCTATCTGCTCGAATGCCGCTCAACAAACAGTAAACATGGAGAGCTCCAAAAGCGGCAGGATTACCCCGACGGCTAACCTCCACGACACCTAGTAGTGTGTGATGTGAATACAGGGTGGGAATCTGAAATGGAGCTATCAGATGCTGTTACGATAAAGGCTTTCCTGAAAGCCCTCTGCAGAAGAGCAGCCTGTCGTGTATAAAATTACTGGAGCGCTTCTGCAGCTAATGATGAGGCGAGCTGACACGGGTAGAAATGCAGGCGAGCTTTTAGGTGTGCAGGGCCTTCCTCAAATAGGTTTGTGTTCCAGTACGCTGCTTACCATCGGCACACAAAATTATAATGTACATCAACTGTCTTAAGCTCAGTGAGCTGTTTACTGTAAAATGTTGCTGGGGAATGTGCGTGCAGGAGGGGAATGTTTGTTATATTACAGCGGTAATGCTGTAAAGGACTCTTGTGCACCCAGTTTCCCAGCTCGTGCTATTGATTTGGCAGGGGAGGTATTTTAGGAGGCTGCGTGCCGGGCAACTGGTGTGCACGCTAGCTAGTAATCCTTATTCGTCCTTTCATGTTAATCTAGGCGTTTTCAGGTAGGTTGTAGCTGGCGCTGATTTCTGAGTAGGTTTGATGTCTTTGCTCCTCTCCTGGGAGAGGCACGTCTGTCACTCACAAGGAAGCAAGAGGTTAGCTGAGCAGGGAGAGTCTGCTGCTTGTGTTGGGAGAGGGAAAATCCAGTTTCCTCCACGTCGATGAACGCAAAGTAATTTTTATCCTGAAAGAAGGTGGTTTGCGTGCTGATCAAAGTTATGGAAGAAATTTGTGGACTTTCTTTCACTGCCTTTGGTATGCCTTCCCCGTTTTAATAAGAGACAGTTGGAAGAGCTGGAAGGACTCATTACCCTTTCAGTTGCTTGTGGTCTTTGAAGATGACAATAGGCTGGTTTTTCTCAATTCATTCTTTTTTGCATGGTATGCATTTGCTTTTTAAAATATGCTTCCCTAAACTAAGATTTTGAACTTCTGCATTCACTGTTTTAATTCCATCACGTATGTGTTTGAGTTTATCCATGTGATTGCTTGAATAATTTTCATATAAAGAAATCTGACTTTTCCCTCTTTCTGATTCTCAGTATTTTAGAAGACTGTTCTGAAAATGAAATGTTGATTCTGAGTGAAACCTGTGATCCCTCTGTCCCAGTTTGAGTTAGAAGTCCTTGTCCTAGTTTGAGATAGTCATTATCTATCTTAATCTGTACTAGCAGAAGTATTAAAGTAGACAGGTACCAACACTTGTCACGCTTGCTGTTGTCTGCATAAAATTTGAAGTGACTTGAGGTCTTGGGCATTGTTTTTAGGCAAAGTGGCAGGAGACAAGCACGCTAGCTCTGGAGGAGAGCAGCCTTTCAGAATAAAACCACTTATTTCTGACAGATTGTTGAAAAATGATGTAGTCAGTCTTACACAGCTGTAAACTCCAGGTATGTTCTAAGGTTCATCTTCTGAAAAAATGATGTGCCCTTTTAAAGCAGTCATTAGCACCAATGTAGTATGTTTTTTGCTTCTTCATTCTTGGATTTTTTTGCTGTTGCATTTTGTCCCCAAAATTAATTTTGTGTTAGGAATAAGGGGTTTTTATGGGTGTGAGCAACTGGTGAAGAACATGTTTTAGAAATAGATGCCTTAAATTAAACTTATTATGGAGTGACTTTGAAAAAAGCCTCCACACTCATCTGTTAAACCCAAAGGCATTTCATTTTGCACTTACAGCATCTTTCACATCCTGACCTTTAAATACTTAGTAAATGTCAAGTTCTCTAAAATTATGGGAGTGTTAGTCGTGCTTTCTTCATGGGAATCAAAAGCCAGATAAGTTGTGCTTGATCTGTGATCAAACAGGCAATTGATGCCAGTATAAAAAATAGTTCATCGTGATACTACTTTGATCTGGTTGCTAGACCTGTTGTGTTTTTTTTCCTTTCCCTTCTTAAACATGCTTTATAAATAATCCTTTCTGTTTCATCTATTTTGTTAGTGATTTGGAATATGAATATTGATATCTTTCAGCCCTAAAATAGGAAGAGTTTTTTTTAATATTGCAAGGACCATGGATGAATGACTGAGGTGATGGTGTTGAACTCTTCCTAGATTTAGTAATGTTCAGTGCAGATAGTGGGCCAAGTTCACTCTTGTCTGTTACTCTGTGTACTCAAACTTCATAAAAATGCATGCAGTGTCTTAAAGTTCTTCACTCCGTCGTGGTATTTCATCTCCGTTTCGCAAATGTAAAAGCATATAATGGTTGTAATGCAGTAAAGAATTAGATAAATAAGTATAACCCTCTTTGAGACACAGTAGAGACAGCAAGAAAATTTGCCTAGCAGGTCTGTAATTGGTGTCTTTAGAACTTGTCTAAGCTAGCACTCTTTATGGGTGTGATTTACTACCTTCAGTACTGCAAGTATTAGAACAAAGATTTGGGTGTTTTACCACAGTCCTCTTGCCCAGCAGTAATCTGTAGTAGATGCAGGCTTTGAGCCGAATAGAGCAAAGTAAAATAGCTGAAATTCCAACCCACATTTTCCTTAGCTCAGATGGAAGGAAATAAAAGCTGTCCCTAGGAACAGATGGTGTTGCTGCAGGCTGCTTTTTGCATCTGACCCGAACTTATTTTCAGCTTTGAAACCTGAACCTGCTGTTCTTGGATGTCTTCAGTAATTTTTCTTTATTAAAACAAGTTGTTCTGTGAGCAGCAGAACTAGTAAAGCTTCATTTCCTCCAGATTTTTGTTCCTTGTCCTGAATGCCCAGCCCACCCCTCTGGGCGCGCGGCAGCGGTTTGAAGTCGTGTGCTGTTTTGGGGCAGCTGTGACATTGATGCGCTCTTGCCAGATCTGTCTTTTCCTCCGGTGAGGGCTACCCCAGACATTGGAAACTGATTTGGATCTGCAGAGCAGTGAAAAAGCAGCTCATTTTGCAAGCTCTGTCTGTCCTCTTTTATACCTGAGTGTGCTTCTTCCTGGGGAATACTGCCGTTTGATTGATTTGCTTTATTTTCACACTTGCAGATGGAACAGTTGGTGCTGGTGCTCTCCTACCCCTTGTTGATATGTTAATTAGCATCCTCCTAGGACATGCGTGTATTTTGAGGATTGCAGCACGGGCTCTGTGTGCAGCACTTCTAATGCTTGGGGGGAAACACGTGCCCAAATAAATTGTGCTGTCTCTGCCAGACACTTACTGTTGTGGCCCACGAGGGTGGGGGATCCTCAGTCCATTTATTACTGAGGAGAAAATTCCCGAGTCATCTGGTGCAAATTAAGATTTAGATCCAGCTTCAGTCCTGGATTGGATGAGGCTGTGACTATGCTTTTACCTTTCTGAGAGAATGCTCGTTGTCCTGCAGCGAAGATGAGTCGGGAAGGTGCTGAGGGGTTGGCCCATAGCAAAGCAAGAGGGATGGAGCTTGCCCAAAGAGGAGCCTGGCAGTTTTGCTTTGTTGCTCATTATCTAGCTTGCTTTGTTAGTAATAACAGCTATAGATTATATTCTTGGATGTCTTTCTAATTTTTGTATTAGAAACTTGCATGAGACTGTGAATTCCACTTCCACGTTTGTTCCATTAACAAAGTACATGGTTGTACAGAGACTATGAATTCCTATTTGTGTGTGGGTTAAGTGCTTTATCAAAAATAGGTGTATAGCAATCAAATCCTTCTGTGTTATGTGTCCTATATGTTGTCTTTAAAATCCACTATACCAGTAAAATAGGATGAGAGAGCCATTGGTTAATGTGCTTTGCAGTCTTTGGTAAGGACGCTCTTTATAAGATCAGCCCCGTATTTGTTTGAATCAAACCGTTAATTTATGTCGCCATTTCCTACTGCATGTGATAAATTCATACGTGAAGAAAACCTTAGCACTTGGGTCTCAGTTATCTAATGATAATTCAGTACGATTTTCCTACAGTGCCTGTTTGTCTTGGCATCACTTTTTGTACCTTTTTGGGTGAATACAACTAGGCAGTATGGAGAAGGATGATCTTAGTTTGCAGGCAGGGTGTTATTTCCATCACCTCTCTGTTTAACCAGAACAGAAGGGAGGGCTCCTCACCTGCCTGTGTTACTTCAAGCACAGTTTTAGAGCTGGGGGTAAGCTGCTTGGGAGGCTGGTCGTGCAGTATTCATGCTGTTTCCAGGCTGGCTAGTTGCCTGGAGACAAATTTGTTTCTAGTCAGGCTTGAGAGTTCGCTAAACCATCAAGATGACATCCCTGGCTTTTCATTCAGTGCCTCTGCAGGTAAGTAAGGAGAGCAGAAATTCAGTAGCCTCCTCCAGGAACCAGTGACAGTTGGCTTAAAACAGTTATTTAACTGAAACATTTGATTATTCTTCGCCTTATAGTATACTTATGTATGCATGTATGTTGTGAAGGTGGAAGCCCTGTGTTCCTCCCTATGTTATTGCTGGCTGATTGATATGGTTGCTTATCTAAAAAAAAACCCAACCCACTGTTCGAGGCTGCTGAAGGAGTTCTTTGAATGAAACGCATTTGAAGTATTTGCCTTCCAGTTCACTTCTGAGAGAGATTAGTCCAGGTTAGCAGCAACAGTTTTGCAGATGAGGTAAAATCACTCATCCGCAAAGGTCAACCCCAGTTATCTGTCCCAGCCACGCTGGTGTGCGCATACACGCGTACATTGACCTTCATGGAATTGCTATTTGACTCCAGAAATAGCCTTGTGGTTAATAGTCAGTGGTCCACCTATGGGCTGAGCAGAATGTCAGAAATACTGATGAGACAATAAATTTTGCATCCAAAACCAACATAAAAGATTCAGTTGAAAAGCTCTTTCCTAGAAGCAGAGGTCAGGGAGCATGTTACATGAAAGAATTATAGATTTCTATGAATGCTTGTAGTAGGGGGAGCTACGAATCCTTATCCCATGGGGCAGCTCTACCATCAGCTGTCGTTAGAAGCAATAGAGAAGTGTGCTCTGGCTGTATGGTTTAGTATCTGTGTGTATTCATTTAGTAGGCTGAGAACTTAACCAGTAAAGTCTTTTAATTAATAAAAATTCTTGCTTTCTGAAAGCGTATGACTGCACAGCAACTGGTTAGTAGCTGAGCAAGTGGGAAATGGTGTGTCTTGGCTGCTCGGGGCAGGGGATTTGTCTTATTAAATATTTAGTTGCCCTCATCCAAACATCTTTAAAAAAAAAAAAAACAACCCAAAACCCAAAAAAACCAAACGCCTCACATAGTGCCTCTGCTCCTGCAGATATATAGATCTGATTATTTTCCTGAACTGTTTAGGATGTGTTCCAGCTGCCAGAGACGGCGGCTGAATTTACCTTCCAAACGTGGCTGGGTTGTTTGCCAGATTGTGTGTGGTGTTTCAGACCAGTGAAGTCATGGAGCAAAATCTCATCTTGTCTGTAGCATTTGAGTTCCAACCCTTTACAGTTGTAAAAAAGAAGGGAATGTAAATTATTGGAAAAGAAGGGGGGGGAGGTCTGGGGGCAGGAGAGTGGGAGGGCATTTTGCATGCATGCGTGATGCAAGCCCCGGAGAGCAGAGGTGAGAAACGGCACTTCGAGAAAGTGACGGAGCCACAGCGGTGAGTGGATGCATAAAAAGTGACAGCAAATGAGATGAAGTGGGTAGATCCTCAGTAGTATTTAACAGAAGACAAAACTGTTGCTTAGATCTTCTCTTGCTTTGTGTCTGTGCTTGATTCAAAGTCTTCTCTCAATGCACATCTGCATTTGGTATTATATCAAAAATAGTCTTGTTCCTGTTGCAGAGGCCACATTACAGTGGAAGTATTTTATGTTTATATTCGCTTGCTTCAAATGTATGCAGGCCATCCCTGAAGTACCTGGTAGCTGTCACGTTGCTTTGATGGTGTAAGTGGATGTCTTATACATACTTTATTTTCTTAAACTGTAATTTTAAAGAGGTAAAACTGCTAAACCCCAAAGCAAATTTTATACACGCTTAGACTGTCATAACCTTTAGAGGAGATTCTGGTCATTCAGGGTATATTGGTATGCAATTAGTAACTCATCAAATAATTTTTTTCCTCCAGATTGAATCCAAAATGGTTTGAATATGGAAAAAGAAGGAAAAAAAAAATCCCTGGGAATGCATGCATAGTTTGAGGTCGGGATACATTTGTGTCATTTTTTTTTTTTGTGATCATGTTGTTTTCAGATTAGCAGAATTTTACAGTGTTTGCTTCCTGTTCTAAAGGAACTGCTCCTGCGCAACAAATAAGGAAATATGTACTAAGCTGTTGTTAAAGCATGGTTTTTTCTCTTTGAACTTTTCGTAGGCTGGAGTGAAAGGGACGTTAGGAAGATTAGTGGGAATTTTTGAGGTAAGTTTCGGACATGGAGGTTGTGAAATTTTGATACAAAAAATTGTCTTGGAGTAAAAATCACTTCCTAGTTTGTTGTGACGTAAACTTGATAGAAGCAAAACTTAAAACTTCCTTTTTAAATAAAAATGCGTGCTGATCCTTTCAATGATACTGATCATCTGCGATTTCCACTTCAGTTGAAATGATGAGCGGTAAGCCGGTGTAACAGTGAATATTCCCAATGCCTTCATACCTTTCGTGCTGCCAAAAAATGCCACCCACCAGCTGGGGAGCAGTGCCTCTCCTTTGTTCTTTAGCACCTGCCACCGCGCGTTGCCAAACTGGCCGCTGCGACGTGGTGAAGCCTGTGTGCTCCTATTAGGGGTGCGGTAACACCTGATGAGTACTGCTGAGCTGCAGAGTCAGCGGGTACCGGGCACAGCTCTTCTTACAGTTGGTTTTCTGCTAAGTATTTCAGAGTTGCGTGAAGTAGATAAAAATCTTTCCTGTAATTTTTTTTTTTAAGCCGAGGAAGTGATTTATAAGCATATCCATTGACCAAATACTGCCTTGCAGCTTAGGAAATAGACTTTTGGGCTGCAATGCCTATTAATACTTTTAGACCTCTCATTTAAAACTCAACAATTTTTAATAGCCATAAACAAGCTATAATGCGAGAGAAACCGCACATAAGGTACCATAGCTTCATAATGAGGCATTTGCGACTTGTAGTCACCATGTGGCCTTGGGCAACCTGGGCTGGTGGGAGGTGTCCCTGCTTATGGCAGGGGGGTTGGAACTCGATGATCTTCAAGGTCCTTTCCAACCTAAACCATTCTATGATTCTGTGTGCCCACCTGCCTTTGCTCCCGTGGTGGCTTTGTCATTTTTCTGTTCCCTTTGCCTTCTAGAATCGGGACAGGAAACACAGGACATATGTTTACGTACTTATCGTCACAGAAGTGTTGGAAGACTGGGAGGACTCTGTCAATATCGGTAAGCTCTTTGCGCTTGCTAGAATTAACTGGTTTCATGCAGACGAAACACGTCAGCTTAGCGTCCCTCTGGGAGCTGGAATCCTTGTGAGAGTGGTTGAGAAAAGTTGCAGTGGTGTGTCCTTTTGTTGCTTGGGAAAAAAAATTGTGGTCAAATTGATGCTTTTGTGGCCCAAGAGAAGTAAGTTCAGCTGTACAGCTGCCTCTGCAGCAATTTTGTATTTATTTCTTGCACTTGAAGATACTAAGCAAAGAGCACGAAGAGTTGTCCTTTCTAAGACTAGAAGAAAATATATGTGGGCAGTGTGGATTAATCATTCCCTGTTATCTTTTGAAATCTTTGCGTTTAAATCAGATTCCCAAATGAAAATGGACCTGTTGTATTGCATGAGGGTTGTCCATAGCACTGTGGCACCTCTGTAACTTGACTTTCCTCTGGCTGCGTACAGAAGAGGTTTTATTGAAAGAGTAAGAAATGAGTGCCATCCACCAAAAATTGAGGTTCACTTGCAAATTGATAGAAATTGGGTGGTGGTTGGTGTGTGTTGGTGTGAGTTGTCTTAAAATGAGTATCTGACTTGAATAGAAATGGCAGAAATAGCAAAATAAATGTGGTTGGGTTTTTTTAAAATTAGGAAATGCGAGACAGGTTTGTTTGGACAGTGGATGTAGTGCCCCAAACAGATACCTGTCGTGGGGATAGAGGAGCCCTCAGTGTGGTGTTCGGAGTAGGGGGCCCTCGAGATCAGAGAATCCCGAGAGAATATTTCCCGGTGTCTTTTGAACTGACACTTTGCTACACAGTGTACTTATTCTTGCAGCTTTAGTGCACGTGATAATGATTGAAAGCTAATCAACAGTAATGTTTAAACATCGTTTTGTTGCATCTACTGATTTTTCCTTTTTACCCACAGGAAGGAAAAGGGAATGGTTTAAGATAGAAGATGCCATAAAAGTTCTGCAGTATCATAAACCAGTGCAGGCCTCGTATTTTGAAACCTTGAGGCAAGGTTGTTTGGCAAACAACGGCACTCCTGTCATGACCACGACATACTCTGAGAGCTCTGTGTCTGACATCAGATGACTGAAGACGTCCCCATGAGAAAAATTTTGAAAAATAGACTGAAACACGGATTTCCCTCCCCCCTCCCCTTTTTCACATGCCTCCTCTATCAACCAAGGCATGGGCAGCAGCCTGTGGCAGAGCAAGTGTTGAGAGTGCTACACTTTAGTGCAAGGTGGGATTTTTTTTTTTTTTGTTGGCTTTTTTTGCTTTTTTGGATATGTATTTTGTAAAATACATTTTGTGCATGAAGTGCCCCTTTCCCGTTACACCGCTTCCATGGCCTGGCGAGCGAGGCTGCCAGTTTCGCCTCTGCCTTGTGTTCTGAAGTTTCCCGTTTGTGTCATCCCAGCCATTGCCACTTTTTTTTTTTTTTAATTAAAAGACTTCAAATGTGAGATCAGCTCTTTAAGTCTTAGTCTGTACTGTAAGGTGCTGTTCAGACCTGTGTGGTGGTCACTTTCAGCGCATATGTATAAACTTTTTTTTAGATGGAGAATCTAACATTTTAATTTTGCGGGAATTTTTTTAATCCTGGTCTGCTTCTGAAAAGAAGGGTTCATAATTAATCTGTTTGCCTTTTGTTCTGTTTTTTTTTTGTTTTTTTTTTTTTTTTTAAAAATACACATTCTGTGACAGTGCTAGTGGCTGGGCCAGTTTACTCCCCATTCGGTATCTCCTGATTTAGTGCAGTGACACTTGAAGTTGAGGGCAGAGTTTTGATCACCTGCAGACATCCCTGCTGCTCCGTTGCTTCTCCTACAGCTTCCGCCAATGTTTCTGCATTTACATCAAAATGAAACAAAGAGGAGTTGGTCTTTTAACACTTGGCCAAAAATAAATAGCCTCAGAAACGCTATGATAGAAACTGAATTTCATTGTCTGTGGTAGGAATCAGGGATTCGAAGTGGGGTCAAAGTCTGACAAACTGGAGCGTCGATCACCAATGCTGTTCTGCTGATCCTGCTGCGTTCTGCTGATGTCTCTTCTTGTCCACATGCCTTATACCGTGCTGAACTGGATACTTGTAATTTGTGCTAAAGCATCGGATTGTACTTACTGAGTGTTACTGCACGAACCCTCGGTTGGATAACTATGTGTGTCCCTGAAGAGAAGTCCCGGGGGAAAAATTCAGGTGTTCAATCTCTTGTCCTGTGGTTCTGCAGCACTTACAATTGCACCATGGAGCATGCTCAAAATGTTTAAACTCTCCCTCCGTGAAAGATACAGCTGACTCCGAAGCAGAATTGCTAGCTGGAGAAGTACACCGTTTAATAGGATAGTTCCCCTGATGCATTGGCACACTTCCCCCCTTTTTTTTTGTTGTTGTTTTTATTGATGTAAGTTTCATGCTGTCTTGATTTGCCAACAGTGTTGTCTAGTTGGGAAATAAAATGGGAAGGGTTGGGGCTGGGGAGTGGGTTGGGACAGGTACAAGTTTTGGGAGGGGCATTAATTAATCCCTGGCTTGGGACGAGAAGTAGTTGCTGAATTCAGTAACTTCTCCTTTGTCAGAGCATAGCCAAGATGTGAAATTAAATCTGCAGTACTCTTTTTTTTTTTCCCTTTTTTTTTTCCTCCTCTTTATTTAACAAAAAATATTCTAATAAATACTCACTGTTCCAGAGTTTTCTCTCTTCCCGAGAAGCGCTTACGATATGAAAATCTGATGGAAATATCCATGGAGCCTGGGACAAGGGGGAATGGTATCCTTGCTGGTTTGGCAAGAAGCTGTTTATTTTAAGATCCTATTCTGTTCCTTTGCTTGTTCTTGCTTTCATCAGTGTGGAGTAGCAAGGCCAAAAGCAGTGCCAGTGATCGCTAACATGAAAAACCACGCATAAGGAAAAGCTGAGAGGCATTATTCAAGAAGTAGCTTGAAACCGAGCATCTGGAATTGAGCCTAAATTACACCAGTTCAGTTCACTTCAACTTAGAGACGAATGTACAATACTTTCTTACTCTGTGCTGATCGGCCTGAACCAAACTCTCAAAAGGGCTTGAATATTGTATCTGGAAGTGTACGAGAAATTCAGACAGTCCGCTGTTACCGAGCCGCGAGTGGCACCTAACACAGCCATCTACTGCCTTCGATTGAGTTTTTGTCTTTACTGTACAGATTAGTATGTTGAAAATGCTTTGTGACGAAACAGCTGGTACTCCTGAAAGAGTAACTGCAGTTTTAATATCAACAGCATGCACACTTTTGTTTTTAAACTAAAAATGTTTTTACAGGGCTGTTAAACTGACAATTTAGGGTAGAATATTGTTAATGACTTGCTAATGGCTTATTTGTTTGGGTCAGAAAAATAAATTGTGCCAAGAAAGTGTTTTAATGTGGCATGAATTGATGCTGTTAACACAGTAACATCGAGCGGCTGATATTATGCCTTCTTAACTGGAAATAGCTCCTGGGGTAGAAATAGCCTTTTTTCAACAGATGCGGATTTCAAAACGGGCCTTAGTCCTGTGCTACCTGCACCTCTCCCTGCACCACGCGAGTTCCCCTCTTCCTCAGCATCTGAGGTTCTTCTCTACTAACTGACACAGCTGTTTGCCCTAGCAGTTTAAGCGGTTTTATCCAAAATGATGTTAAATTGGTTTGGGACCGACAATCAAACTACCTTTATTAGTGACAAAAGGGTTGTTTTAAGGCCGGCGCGCGCTCTGGGTGTCGCAGTACAGACTAGTGCCTGCTTGATTGCGCTGCTTAAGGCTGCTGTCACGACCAACCGCTAAAACACCCCTGTAGGATTAGACTGGGACTTCCAGCGTTGCTAAAATTGGTGCTATATTGAGCTAGTGGGATTCTTACCTCAAACAATGTAGTGTCTAGCCTGACCCTTTAAATCGAACATTACAATGTGTCTCAGCTTCCTGTTGAAGAATAACGTTCTTAGTTTGGCTTTCAGCGTAGCTTCCATCTTACTTGGCACTGGCCTATCTGTAAGTAAAACAGAGGAGTAACGATGCTTCGTTAGGACATCCTGCAAGTTTGCAGCGAACTTGTCAAGTCACCCTTGAGTCTTCATTCTCTGAAACCCAATTTGGGATAAATGCCAGGCGTGTTGGCGATGCGCAGCCTCCAACTCGGAGGGGCTCCTGTTAATTGCCTTTTGGCACAGCTCTGAGCCCAGGGGTGGGTCTCATGAAAAACTTCCAGTGTCCTCTGCAACTTCTTAGGGGTAATTTCGCTAATAAGGTTACTTTTTCCCTTGCTGCTCTTCATATATGAATTCATGGTATATACAAGGACACCTCAGTCTTGGTACATCAAGAAGCAAGTCTGCCTGCAGCGAGGAAGAGGGGGACAATTGTTGGCCCTGCAAACACTGGAGATCTGGATTTCTCTATACACTGAAGCGTCACCTCAGGGTAGCAAGTTGAGTGATGAAGTAAGAGGGAGAGGGACACCCACCACTCGGCGCAGGGAGGTTCTCTGAGCAGTTCCCACTCTTCAACATTGATTCACATCCTCTGGTATTGTCAAAATTAGAAATCCTCGTTATAGCGGAGTTGCATCCTGCCATCTGGATTTTTAAACTTGCTTGAGATCTTAATGAGAGAAGAGAATTGCGTTCAGCACTTAGACACCACCGCTTAGCACGGTGATCTCTTAAACCTCAAAATACTCACAAAAATCTGGATTTCTGTCACTGGAAGCGTTTGACAGACCAGTTTGGATTACTGCTGTGGCAGGAAAGTGGTGGTTTAAGCCAATGCTGGTTAGTGGGTGTACTGGCATTTGTTGACTCCGGCATGGGAGCAGGAGAAAAAGGAAGATGCCCCTGGGGTACCAGTGTCTCCAGCAACTGCTGCGTGATCCTTCCAGCAGGGTTTGTCAGATCCCGTACCTTTCTGATGATCTTAACTGATGCGTAAAACTCAAGAGGCGGCTGGACGTCCCTCTGCAGAAGAGTGCCAAGTGCAATTAAACTTAGTGGAGCTGAAATCCTACATATCGAGCTCTAGGAAGTCTCTCAAATAAGGTTTTGGTACGGTGGAGCAGGGATTTTGATGCATTGGATAACGTCAGCTTAGAAATCGCATGCAGTAGAAAAGGTACAGCGCCTTTGGCTTGAAGTGGTTACTGTAAGATGGTTTTTGGGTTTCAGATTTGACTGTGCTCATGCTGACGCTTTGCAAAGGCACATTTCAAAAGGAAGAACCTTTTTTTGGTTAAAAGTAGCATTTTTTTATGTGGTCAAGCTTTCCCACAGTGTTTAATAGTTGTGCCACGGCCACGCGTGCTGGTGTTGGTGCCTGGCTATGAGAGGGTGTGATGTGACTCTGCCGGGCCCGGGAGGTGACGCTTTTTCCTGGGTGATGCCTAGAGAAAAGTGAAAGAAGGAGGGTTTTTTCCATTCTCCCTGAAATCTGGCATTCAGTGCTGTTAAAGTACTTTCGGTTGCTTTACAAAGATGTCTTTTGGTTTCTTCACAAAGATGGATTGTTTCATTCTAGACAGTAGTTTATTGGCGATAGAGAAACTCGGTATTGTTACCAAGCCAGGGGAGGCTCGTACCTCCTTTATCTTTGCACAGGGTTTTTCCTTCTTACCAGCACTGGCTGAGCTGTTTTGTGCTCTCAGACTTAGCCAGAACTGCTCTGGCAGAGCTCAGCAAACCCTCGCTCAGAACTGCGGTGACTTCTTAAAAGTACGAGCGCTTGGCCTTTGCCTCTCCGGGTTTGGCATTTGCCTCTCCGGGTTTGGTGTTTGGCGTTTCCCTCTCCAGGTCTATCACTTGGCAAAACATTCCTTTGAATTAATGGCTACTTTGCAAACTAAAAATGTGATTATTTTTTTTCTAATTGAAAACGTATTAGACTTTGAACTGTAAAAACTCTTCAGGACTGAGGCAGTGACAGCTGAGAGGGTGCAGGACGTGATGGCAGTGGTTCCCACCAGCTGCTGTGCCCTGGGCACTGCACGGGGTAAATACTACTTGCTCGTGATTTTGAACTCTTAGAACAAGGCATGTAGTCTGCGAGTGGTTTTGCAGCTGAACTATCTTGAGATGAACCTATGAAGGAGGGGGTGTCGCAATGAGGCTGTTCAGTAAGCGTGGGGCAGTTGCATCACCTGGAGCAAAAAGGTAATTCAAAGTTGGTGATGGTCAGCTCGCTTGTTTGGGGTTAATGCTGTTAAACAGAGCTGAAGCCATAGACTGGTATTACTGATAAACTCCATTAGCCAGTAACTAATTAAAACCAAATAAAAGGGGATGAAAATATGGGCTTTAACAGAGGGGCACTTCATAAATGAGGGTTTTTTTAAGCTGCTGCGTGGATCAGGTGGGGAGAGTATATCTGGCTTGTTAAAATCTTGCGATTTCTTCCCCCCCCATCCCATGCGGTAAGATGTGAGACGTACTGGGGGGCAGCTGTTGGTTCTTGATAGCCACCCTGCTGGGATTTAGTGTACGTTACACTACAAGAAACTATTAGATTTACAGGTGAAGGGAGCCCTGCCAGGGCTCTCCTCAGATAACACCTCTTGCCTTGCTTTGCCGGAGGGAGGTGGCACAGACAGGGAGCGCACGTGCTGTCTCTCTGCATCTTTTAAAAATACATCCTTTGGGATTTGTTTCCTTTTTCTTCCATTCTGGGGACATGGTTCCTCCTGAGGTTGATCTGGTTCCAGGTTAGCGAGGCAGGCGTGTGCTCTGACAGCTGCCGCGAGGTCAAACTGCTGCGTGGTGCTGGTGGGGAAGGAGCAGAGCCTTTCCCTGGGGGGGTTGTGCTCCAGAACCCCTCCACCCGTGGGGGGCTGCACCCAAACACCCCACTGCGTCTCCTCCAATGGTGGCCTGTGGTCTCGCTGCTGCGGAGGAAGGTAAGGGCTCTGGTTTGAGGGCTGGAAAGGAACGGGGATTTATTCCCGTCAGCTCTTTTACTCGGCAGATGGACGTTGTGTGCACTTCCCAGATTTCTGTTGAGCAAGAAGGCAGTTTAATTCGGTGAGATCTGGAATGTGCCTTAAAGCAAACTTTATAAGCTGAAAAATTAAAAGGGATCGGAATCTGCTAGTGTTGCTTTTTCCCTTGTGCAGGCACAAAGTATTCAGTGGCTAAAAATGTGGGTAGGGAATGTCAGGAATCCCGGGTTCCCTTCCCAGATCTAACCCCGATTTCGGGCCTCTGCCTCAGCTTTTCCATGCAGCAAATGTGTTCACCGTTTTGCAACGCGCTGGTTGCTCCAGAAGAGCAAAATACTCGAAGCTGCGCAGATCCAATGTCTCTCTCTCCCAATTATAACAACTTCAGATTTTCTTGCTAATCTCAGAAACACCGTTTTATCCCAAATGGGTATGTTTGTGCTTTTCAGATAGCCGCATGCGATGTTTGTACCTGTGCACAACAGCCAGTGAAAGGGAGCGGGGGTGACCTGGGGGTTTGTGAAAGACAGGTTTGAATATTTAAATTTCCCGGAGTAGAAGCTATGGCTGGTGCCGATTCTCGGGAGAGGATCAAAAATCTCTCGGTCTCTTTAGCTCAACTTACGCCAAGAAATGAAGTTGTTGCGGCCTCTTGTTGGCGTGAAGAGCTCTTCTCTTAGAAAGATACCCAACGACTTTGTGTAATTCATCGACTGCTTGGTCCTGCTTTTAAATGGCTGAGGTTTCCCTCCTGGCTCTGCTCCTCCCGCTCAATAGGACAGCATCATCTAGTGGCTACATCCCAGCCTGGGGATGCAGGTGTGACCTCGCTTCTGGTGTCCTCTCCTCGTGTCTCACTGTTGGAGACTATAACGTACGCATATATGTGTTCCTCACTTTTCTCAGTGTTAGAACGAATTTAATACGGTTAGAGAGGAGTCGGCTTCAGTGGTGGAAGGCGGCGTGTAGATACGTGTAGTGTTTTACTGGGTATAGTGTCATGAGTTCTGTACATAATTGAGAGAGGTGTAGATGGGTGAAAAAGAACACTTTAACTGGATTGAAGATGTACTTAGGAGATTTACAAAATCTCTTTTTGGTGCTAGTTGATAGGGATTTTTTTTCCTTTTTTTTTTTGGTGGGAAAGTGAGAATTTTGAAGTTATACTTGAGAAATTGGCTCTAGAATCGCCTCACGTTAATCTTGGGAGGTCCAAGAGTGTTTGCTGAACTTCCTGTATGTCCTATTTTCTATTTATTAAATCAGAAGATCTGGAACCATCACTTCGCATTTTCTGTTCAGTCTTTTCGTGAACTCTTTGTACCTGAGACTCCCTGGCAGCACCCGGAGCTGGAGAAGTGGGATCCCAGAGCCCAGCGGAGCGTGTGCCTGGTGATGGGGTACGTCACCGGGGCACATCCCCCCCTGCGGATGGCCTGAGCTGGGTGTCCATGGGTATGAGCGTACCTGCCTTAGGCTTTTCCATTCCTTATCGAACCGAGATACCTCCAAGGTCAAAGCTGCGGGGCTTTGGCCGTCTCTTCTGTTCGTGTCTGAGCTGGTACGTTCAAACTCACCCTCGCGACCAAGGAGAAGACTTTGATACCGATCCAGGTACCGACCTCTGCCCACCTCTCCTGCTTGGCAGCACCGGCCTGAGCAGTCCCTAGGGAAAACGTGGGGTTTTTTTAAACCTTGTGGATACTTTTCAGAGTCATTCGGGTGTCCAGGCCTGGGGTGGACGATGGCAGCAGCAGAGCGCGGTGAGTGATCTCCCGGGGCTTCCTGCTCCAGTGTGACCTGGTGGTGGCGGTTGGGATGTCCCGGTGGAGGCTCTTGTGCTGCTGCTGCCGCCCGGCTTTCACATGGAAACGGCAGCGCTTGGAGGAGGAAAAACGTGTAGAGAACAAACTTGCTAATTTATTAGAATTGAAAGAAGCCTGAGGCTTCCCATGATTTTTCAGTGAATCGTAAGTTAAATACTCAATTCTCCGTGAATTCTAGGTGGTTTTGGACTTGTAATTCCCATAATCTGTTTCGGTTTATTTTTCTGGCTGCAGAGTTCTGTTCCTCACTCCCGTGCTTTGTGTTTCTAATCTTCTGGTAAAGTTAACATGTGGGGTTTTTTATGGTATATTAAGTTGAAACGGTTCGCAAAAACACTTTACAACTGCAAGGGCACTTTGGAAATCTAGCATTTCAGCTGATGCTTGTTCTCTTTCTTACTGACTTGGACTCGTTCTTACTTATGACACATTCGTTCAAAGACAAATGCATTAGTAGAAAACACGTTTTGTTTTTGTCGAGGGTCAGATCTTAGCTCGACCTATGAATAATGCAGGTGCTCTCTTGCTCCTGCGTAGTCTTGGCTGGCAGGTATAGCGTGTACCTACGTAATTTTGGTCTTTTAATCCGTAGTGTTCCCAGAAGGACTGGAGGGCTCGCTATCCACCCCACGCTCGGCTCTGGTATCATTACAACCCCCCCGTCCCTCTCCTGCGATGAGTCTGGGTGGGTTTTGAGCCAGATGTTGAGCCGGTGTGCCGCTGCGGTGACGTATGGCAGCTGCCAGTCTGGTTCCTTTCTCAAGGTGTCTCCTCTGGTTGAGTTGCGTGCGAGGCGGGAGGTCATCACTGTCTTTAAAAGATTTAAAAAAAAAAAATTATTAAAAAAAAAATAATTCGTGGATGCAAGTTTGACAAGAGTGTAGGCTGTAATCTAGTGCCAACCAATAAACACGCCAGTATTTCACACACGGCTCTGCCTGCTGCGTGGTCTGTCGTCTTCCCGGCGCCGTTACCCACGTACGTGAACTCAGGGATTGGGTGATAAAGTGTCACCGGAGGAGAAAGCCCTCCTTGAAATGGTTTGGTACATTCACAGTCTGGAAAAGAAAATTTGGAGGGATGTCACCAACAGCCTGATGTTGAGATGGGCTCGTCTGAGCCGGGGAGGCACCCCGCAATAAAACCGGGGTGAATTTTAAGGCACGGCATAGTCTCATTCAGATGTTTGTGGTGCTGACCAAGAGCCTTGTGGAGCAGAAGCTGTCCTGACTCCAAACCTGCTCACACCTATTTCACAAAGTCCTCACCGAGAGCCCTTCACGTGGAAATAGCCCCTCGGTGTGGGAGAGGCTGGGTGCCACCTGTGCCGAGAGCACCGGCCCCTGCCGTGAGCTGGTGGTGACAGCGAGGGGAGCAGTGAGGGCTGGAGACGGTGAGGAACGTGTTTGGAGATGCCAGTGTAGGTCAAGGGAAAATAATGGGAGTTCCTTTGGACCCCGTTCTTACAAATACTCACTCTGTTCGTGCTCCACACGTGTGTGCGCACAAATGCTCTACTGAATTATGGCCCTGTGAAGTCTGATGGCTTTCCCAAACCTGCGGTTGGGCTCAGGGTATCCCAAACCCTGTGGCGGTCGGATGCCTTCCCTGCCAGCCTGGGATGGGCGAGCAGCGGGAGATGCTCCGAGGTGGTCGGAGGGGATGCGGGGTCGGTGCCAGGGCACGCTCGGGGAGCGGACGGGGCTCTTCGCACCGCCACAGGCTGCCCTCGGCGCCTCCCCCTGTCCTCGCCGTTGGTGGGACAGCATTGCTCAGCACCTTCCTCGACCTCCGCACGTCCCAGCGAAAGCCGCTATGTCCCTCTGCCCTGGGCTGTGCCCGCCTGTGGGGGAGTCTGTGTGTGCCGGGGGCAGCTCCTGTCCCCACGGGTGCCCCCAACACTCCTTTCTCCCCAACTCGGGGGCCGCGCTCTGGTGATGCTCCAGTGCAGCAGATTTGCCTCAGGGCTGGGGAAGGGCGAACCGGCTTCACCCAACTCCCGGGGCTCTGATCCGGCCCTTTCTCAGCTGGGGTGGGGGTTTCTCCTCCTTTTTGGGTGTGAAACAGAGTGCGGGGCTGGAGCCGCTAATGTGCAGCCGCATCGCAGCAGCGTGGCTCTAAATACAGCCACGGGAGCGCTCGTGTTCATCGGCAACGAGAACGTGTCCTGGTTTGGAGATCCATCTCTCACCTCACCCTCTGCGAATTCCCTTTGGGATCCGAATGCAACGGGGCTCCTCCTGCGCCGCGCTACTGCAGCGAGGGAACACGCGCCGGCTGGTGCACAGCATCCTCACGGTCAGGGCTGCGGCGCTGAGCCGAGGGTGAAATTAATCTCTGGTGACGGTGGAGTCGACGCCTTCGGGTGAGCGGTGAGGCAGAACGGGAGTGGGCTGTGCCCCCGCGGGGGTGGGTGGCAGTGCTTCCCCCCCCCCCCTCGCCGGTATTCCTGGCCGGGTGAGCAGCCGGAGGGATGCGCTCGCTGGAAATCCAGCCACTCGCCTTTAGCTGCTTAAATGGGAGCTTAGCGGCTCAGCAAAGCTGTCCCCAATTATCTGCTGGGGTCCGAGCAGCGCAGAGGAGGGGGCTGATGTCTCCCACAGCTGGTTTTGGAGCAGAAATACCCCATGTCGCTATTGTAGCTCTCATCGCCTGCCAAAAATTTGCCCCCCTGGCTGATCCCCCTCCCACCCTGCTCAAAAAGGTGCCGTGTCCTGGGACTGGTGGCGATGCCGCCGTCAGCCCCGTGGCATCCTTCCCCCTCCCTGGCGGTAAGTATGGGGAGATTTCCCCAGGGATGAGCAGCCCTTGTGCTGCTCTGGCCTCAACTCCCCATTTTCCCCCATCCAGATGCTCTGGGCAGCGGTGGATGGGGAAAAAACATTCACCTGGGATTTGGGGATGCTGCAAGTGCTGAGCGCTGCCTCCAGCCACGCAGGGGGGCTCGGTGACACCCCTGGTCTGCTCCCAGGGCTCCCACCCTGAGACCCCACACACTCCTCCGGCTGGGCTGGGCTGGGCTGGACTGGACTGGCCGCGCGCTCCCGCCGGCCCCTGCTCGCTCCCGCTCCCTCGTTCGCTCTCTCCAAGGAACTTTCCTAGAAATTGCTGGATTTATTTTTAGCCGCCGCACAGCAGCGCCGGGGCTGGGAGAGGATGGGCAGTGGCGGAGTAGGAAGCCCACGCGGTGTGGATGTGCTCCTGCTGCCTTGGCTGACTCCTGCCCTGGCAGCAGTGGGGGTCTGGGGGGGGTCCAGCCCCACTGTGTGTCTCCCCCATTGCAGCGGTGCTGGTCAGATCCTGGTCCCTTTGGGCAAGAAGGAAGGGATGAGGATGGGCTGCGAGGAGAGGTGCTTGCTGCTCACGCAGGGGTGATGCCCCGCTCAGGGTGTGGGGCTCCCCCAGACCCCTCTCGCTGGCACTGACCCCCAGGATCTGCCTCCCCCGGTGCTTCCAAAGCCCCGGCTCCCGTGGTGAGATGGGCACTGGGATGGAGGCGATGATGCCCTGGCTCCCTGCAGGGATGGGTTTGGGGAACGTGGGGGCCCAGAGGCTGTTTTGAGAATGGTGTGTGGGGCAGGGAGGGTCAACACAGACAATGGGACCCTTGCAACCACTGGGGACAGCGGGGTCAGTGGGGATGCTGTGGACAGCAGGGCTGCCAGGACCAGTGGGACCACTGGGGACAATGGGACAGTGGGGACAGCAAGCGTCAGATGCTCTCAAGACAGCTGGTGCCTTTTGCCGGGCTGGGGGATCGCCCTACCACGGGGATGAGCCACCCCAACCCCTTCCCACCCTGCACAAGAGGCTTCAGCATCCCCCGCTCCACACCGTGCCTGGCTGAGGGCATCCCCGCTCCTGCGTCCCCACAGTCCCCCGCAGCCCCAGTGCGTCAGCACTGTGTCCGAGTGGTTTGCGGGGACCTGGAGGATAAAATAACCCGGTGTGGGCTGGCAGGGGGTGAGGGCAGGAGGAGGAGGACCCCGGCTGTGCGGCCTCTCGCTGGGCAGGTTCATCCCGGGGGCTGCAGAACAGGAGCTGCTTTTCCCCGACGCTGCCATCCCACCGGCACAGGATGCTCTGCGGTGGCACCGAGCCCCATCCCGCCACCAGCCCGGGCACTGGGGGCTGTGTCCCCCCCCAGCTCTGCCATCTCCGGGCTTTTCTCTTCCACTTTGTTTCTCACTTGATTATTAATTTTTTTAGCTGTCAGGAAGCAAAATGGGGCTCCTTGCTCCCCAGTGTCCCCAGCTCTCGCCTGACCCACTTAGCGGGGCCATCTGGTCCCTGCGCCGGCAAAGCGGATTACCCCTGCGTGCGGGATCAGGACTGGGACACTGCCACCGCCCTGGGATCCGCCATGGGTGGCACCGCTGTGACAGCCCCTGCCCGTGCTCCTGGGGTCCCTGCAAGTCTGGCCCCGGATCAGCTGCTGCATGAGCCAGGGAGGGGACCCACGGCAGCCCCCACCGCGGGTGACCCTGCCCGGCCGGCCTGTGTGCTGCACCCACAGGGACCCCGGCCACCCCGGCCCCCGCGGGTCTGGCACCTCTGTCCATCCGTCCATCCATCGACCCAACTGATGGTGCAGGGACACACCTACACACCCTGGTGTGCGCCTATCCATCTGTCCGTACATCCATCCACCCACCCATCCATCCATCATCCATCCATCCATCATCCATCCATTCATCATCTGTCCATCCGTCCATCCATCCGTCCATCCAACATCCATCCAACGTCCATCCTTCCGTCCATCATCCATCCATCTGTCCATCCCTCCCTTTCTCTGTCGGTCTTTTCACCCGCCCACGCCCCCGGGTGAGCACTCCCTGTCCCACTGTGTCCCCCCGTCCCCCCATCCCTCCTCCGTCCCGCCGTCTGTCCATCCACCCTCTCCTCCCCCTCTGCCCCTCCCTGTGCCCCCCCCGGGTCCTTTCCCTCCTTCTTCTTCTTTTTCCCTTTTTTTTCCTTCTTCCCTTCCTCCGTTTTTCATTTTTCCATTTTTCTTTGCCCTTTTTTTTCCCCTTTTCCCTTTTTTCTCCCCCCC
>VUYV01000194.1:287524-308242 GCA_008711295.1 Anarhynchus alexandrinus | reverse complement strand
GCGAGCTCCCAGCCTTACTGGAGGGGATCCAGCTGCTAAAAATAGCAAAATCACACTCGAAATTAAATAAGGGCAAACAGGCTAAGGGGAGCTTCCAGCCCTTGCGGAGCGGGGGGGAGGAGGAGCCGGGCTGCATCACGGCGGCGGGGGCGGGCGGCGGCGGGGCCGGGAGCGATAGGTCCGTTCAAAGGGCTGCGGCGGGCGGGCGGGTGGCGGCTGCTCCCCCTCCTCCTCCGTGCCCCGGGGCCGCCGGAGGGTCCCCCCGGGGGCAGATGGAGGCAGCGCCGGGGGAGGATGGAGATACCCTCCCCTCCTCCCCGGCCAGGGATGCTCAAAGGATGCTCCTGGCTGGGGCCGTGCGGGGGGGTGCGGGCACCCCGTGGTGCCCCCGACCTGGCCTCGCCGCTGGGTAGACCCTCGGTTGCCCCCCATTCTCCCCCCCCGCCTCGATGTTTTGGGCTGGCATGGGGGGATTTGGCATCACCGTGGGGGCAAGCACCGCACCATGCCATGTGTCGGGTCCGGCACCGATGGGCAAAGCATAATGCTCTTTCCTTTTGCTGCCTCCCTGCCAGGTTAACCCCCCCCAAAAAGAGCCTCTGGTCCCCATCTGAGGCACCACCAGTGGGTTCTCCATCCCTGGGGCATCCCAGGGTCAGCTGGGTTTTGTCGCAATATTTATTTTATTTTTTCCTTGCAGCACCACTGCAGAAATGGGAGGCCAGTGTGGAAGCGAGTCCTGCACTGCTCAGCACGGTGGGATTTTGGGAGCTGGTGAGCGGCCCTGAGGCTCTGCCGGGGTTTGAGCGGGCGGTGGGCTCGGTCTGCAGTAAAAGAGCTTTATTCTGAATTCCTGCAATCTGTTTTGGAAGTGGTTTAGGTCAGTCTGGAACAGGAGTTGAGATCAGCTCTCCAGGTAGGTACACCAAAAATACAGAGCTCCGTTGTATCTGGGGCAAGATTTTCCAAGGCACGTCAGGCATTTGGGATCTCATGGCGGGTGTTTTGATGGGGTACAAGGAAATCCAGAGCTCAGCATTCTCTCAGTGACGGGTCTGTGCCAAATTTCCCCAAACTCCTATGGAAACTCCAATCACAAATCTAATGTAAACTCTTGATTTAGGTGCTTCTGACCATCCTGACACTAAGGGTCAAAATCTGGAGTTAGGAGCTGAAATTTAGACTGGCCGATGCTGGATTTAAGTTTCAGGCAGGTTTTTATTGAAGAGTGAAAAAAAAAAAAAGCACCTTTAGAAATGTGAAACTTGGAAGTATCTGCACGTGCAAAACTTCTGCAGCAGGGAAGATTTACGATGTAAAAAGAAACAAAACAAACCGAGCCAGGCTTGTGGTGCTTTTTTTTTTGTTTTGTTTTTGCTAATTGTTATTTGGATTTTTAAAATCCCCTGCAAATTCCCCTGACTAAAACACAATCAAAGCAGTGTCCCTTTCTGACGATTAAAAAATGAAAGCAAAGAGGGGCGGGAGGGGGGGGGAAACCACCCCGTAAGAGGCTGACCTGTTTTCAAACGCTTGCGAAGAGAACAGGCGTCACCCCGCTTGCGCCCCTGCGTTTTGGGGCTGCAGCTCCCCGACCTGGGCATGATGGGGGTCTCCTCCATCTGAGGGCCTTGCATCCAGGCAAGGTGTTGTGTGCGGACCCTGAATATCTGTTTTTTTTGGCTAAAATCGGTGTTCTCCCCGGCTGAAGCCAGCTCCGCCTGGGGTTGGAGGTGTCAGGGTGCCTTCTGCCTGCAGCAGCCCCAGCCCTGCCCGCGGCCATGCTCGGGCTTCCCCCCTTTGCCATGAGCCTGGCGAGGAATTTGGTTTCTGTCCCTGGCAGAGGCTCGTTGTTATTAATATCCCTCGTTATTTATTCTGCAGCGGCGGTGAATGGCTGTAACCGGAGAGCTACGAACAACCGGGGCTGTTCTTTCTTGCTTTTATCCCTGAAACTTTTGGCAATTCCCCGCTCGCCGAGCCCACGCCGGAGCCTCCCCAAACCGGGTTCACCCGTGGGGTGACCACTTGGTCTGTAAAGCCAAATAGTGCTGTGGTGGTCCCCCGAAACTAAAGGGCGGCGGTGAGATGCTCCCAGCAGCCGGGAGCAACGCCCCGGTGGGAAACCAGCACACGGCTATGTGCGATGGGGGGGGCAAAAAAAATGAGATTTGGGAAACTGGGTTTTGTTTGGTGTTCAGGGAGTGTTTGCCAGGATGGGAGGACCCAGGGATTTTTGGAAATAGCCCGGCAATGCACAGCAGTGAGGTCTGCAGCGGCGGGGAGGGGGCCACAGGGCAGTGCCCCCTGCTCGAAACAGAAAGAGGTCTGTGGGGGTGCGGTGCCCGTGCGGGAAGGTGAGGTGCAGAGCGGTGCGAGGCTGCCGAGATCCGAGCAGAGCCCGGTGCTGGGCCCAGGATTTCAGTCCGGGAAGATCATTTTCACTTTTGTTTTTGCAGTTTTCCCCGAATTAAAAGCCTGCGGCCACTGCGGGTTTGGGAGCAGGACCGGCGAGAATCCCACAATCTGCAGGTCAGTTCTGCAGCGAGACCAGAAAGTGAAAATGGCTGGAAATAGTGAAACAAGAAGTGATTTATTTTCCCCCCCCTCCATCGTTGCTGAGCCCGATGTGGGGCGCGGAGGATCAGCCTGCGCCGTGCCGGGCTCAGCATCGCACCGAGCGGTGCTGCCCCACGTTATCCCGGTCCGCCAAACAAACTGGGAAACCCGCTGGGACGCAGGGAGGGGTTGTCCCTGGTCGGGGTGTTTGCAGGGACGGCCGGCCATGGCGGGAGGGGACGGGGACAGGGACGGGGCCTTTGTTTCCCCTCCCGGCTTTGTTTCCCTACGGCCCCATTGATGAAGCCCCATGTGGCCAAACAGGCCCAGACCTACCCAGAAACAGTCCTTTTAATTTGATTAAACAGCTCTTTCCTTCTCACCTCCCGAGTAGATTTAGCACTCACCAGTGCAGTATTTTCCTGTAGCCCTATTCCGGGGACAAATTCCTAAATCACCTGATAAATTACAGGCTTAATGCTGCTGCTTTTGAGAGCGCGAGCCCGGAGTTTGCAGGACACGGTGATGCCGGCGCTGCGGGATGCACGTGCTGCGGATGGAGGGTGCACGCGTGAATTATTGGGTATCCTTATTTTTTTCAGCCTATGTTTCAGGTCCGGGCGGAGATGTGATGGGGAAACGGGTGCCCAGTGCTTGGGAAAAGCTGCACCTCCGCAAGGTCCCCTGAAAAGGTGCTTGAAATCATTCCCTGCTTCTCCAGCTCAGTAGGGCTCTGCAAAACTGTGGGTGCTTATCGTCTGGCCCCAAAATGCAGCCACCTTGAGGGGGGGGGACGTGGGGTGGCCCCTGGGGAGGGGGAGGACATCTCGTCCCACTCTGCCCCGCGTCCTGGTGACAGCCACCGAGCCCCGCAAAGCTGCGTTTGGGATTTGGGTGCCTAATTCCTGCTAATTTCCCTGGGAAAGGGGAAACCGGATCCTCTAAGGCAGCTCTGGGAAAAAAATAAAAATCTCAGCCCAGGTTGTTGGGTAATTGGAAGGGCTACCCGACTAATTAAGAGTGTGTTTGTCACCTCCAAAGCCCTCTTGAACAACAGTTAATGAATGCGCGTGGTTCTGGGCCCTGCAGGGACAGGTGTCGTTACCCGCATTTCGCAGATGGGGAAACGTGCGGACCAGAGGTGGTGTGACTTGTGCGAGGACGGGCGAAGAACACGTTTCATCGGTGTATGTGTCGGGTCCGGCGCTCAGCGTGCACCGTGTCCCTCTCAGATGCCTTCACTCGGGGTGTTGCTGGCTGGGGAGGTTTCACGCTGTGCCTGGAGCATCCCCGTGCACCGCCCCGGTCCCCGGCTGCATCGCGAGGAGCGTTTGCTGAAGATCCTCCTTCTGCACAAGCGGTTTTGCAAAATGCAAAGCCACAGGCAGGATCCGGCTCGTTCTGAAGCTGAGTTTTCTCATTTCCAGCGTCCTTGGGTCGGTGGAGGCAGGCGAGCATGTATTTGCCTCCTCTCTATATAGGAGCCTCTCTCCTTGCAGCCTCTCGGGTGCTCCTGGTGTCCCCGGGGAGGGGACACGTCTTAGCTGGGAAACCATCTCAGGTGCAGGAGGTGCCCGAGGCCGGGCAGGAGGACAGCAGCAAGGTCTGACCCAGGTCTGGGCTTACTGCCTTGGTCGTGTCCGTCTCTTCCAGCGCAGGAGTTAGATGGGCTCTATATGGCCGGGACCAACGTTCATGGCACTACAGGACCCAGCGTCCCTCCAGTTGCTGCAGGGATGAGTGGAGACCCCCACATTCCCACCCATTTCTACTCTCTCTCCGCAAGATAAGCGATGGCTGCACCAGCAAGAAGGCTCTGCAGACTGGCCCAAGATGATTAACTGCCTTCATTAATTCTTGCCCAGTGCAATAGGGCGAGCATCACATTTGCCATGCTCCATGTTTTTCTGCCTTTCTCAAGGCACTGCAGGGCTGAACCCCTCCTCCTGGGAGAACATCTCCGGTGTGGGGCATCCTGAGAGCACAGCCCTTGGGAAGGGCTTTCCTGAGAATTGCCATGCCTTGAAGAGCTTCCAGCAGCCAAAAAGCGGAGGGACTTGCCCAGGTCCATGCAGGAGAGGCAGTAGTGGAGCGGACCACGTGAGACCCGTCTTTCCTCCCGTTGCCGTTACCTCGGAGCTTGCGTGCAAATCCCCGTTAAAATATTTATTACTGGCCACAATCAATAATCAGCCCCCAGGAAAACACATTTCTGGCAGCCGGCTCCTGCGTTTGCTTTCGGAGGGTGGTATGAGGCTGAGGCGTGTGGGTCGCTGAGCGCCTGCCCCCCATCTGCACCCGTGGGGGTAAATGGGGTGGAAATGGGGGATCTGAGTGCTGGGGTGATGGGTTACCATGGGTGCGCATGGGTCCCCGTGAAGCCCGCCTTGGGGCAAAGTTGGAGGGGAAGGAAGGGAAAATTACGCCTCACGCCTGTCCCAACCCTCCAGCGTCGAGGGGCCCAGGCTGACGAAGAGCGTGGGTGCCCTTTGTGCCTGGAAAGAAGTGGCCCAATCTGCCCGGACCAAGCCAAGCATGTCAGGTGCTGTCTTGTTTTGAAAGCTCTGCTGGGAAGTCACCCTTGGGACGGCTTGGCCGCCTGGGCGGAGAGTCATGAGGTTGGTCCCGGCGCTGCCAGGCGCTCACCAGGCGTTCTCCGCGCTTGCCCCTTCAGCCACGCTGCCGGAGGCGGCATTTTGTGTTTGCAACCAGGAGGTGATGGGGGCTGCATCCCCTGACTCCAGGAGCTGGGGATTTAGAGTAGAGCTTGGCCACTTGGCTGCAGCATGAGGCAGCTCCGGCCATGGCAGAGGAACCAGAGGTGCTGTGGGGATGGAGGCGGCTTCACAATATCCCTGGTGGGGTGACAGGCTGGGGGCAGGCACGGGCCCCCAACGCCCTGATCAGCCAGAGCAACCACCGACCTGTCCCTGTCCCCACGCACACCCTGTCTCATCCTTCCTCTTGTTCACGGTCCCTAAAAACCCTGGCTTCGGGGGTGCTGAGCACCTTTGGGTGCTGCGCTGCTGCCTTCCACGCTGCAGCGCTTGGGCTTCATCCCCCCTCGATCCCAGAAGGCAGGTTTCATTCCCTTCCCTCCTTTAAACAAAAATTGGGATTTGCTTTTAATCCTCTGCCAGCAGGAGCCGGGCTTGGAGGGGCTCAGTGCCCTGGGCTCACTGCTGCCTGGGTCCGTAATGTATATAACCCCATATACGTAAATATATATATATAAACACACACTAATACCCAGCCCACATGGCGCAGGGAGAGCAGGATGAGCCGGTGGGGCTGGAAAGCGGCTCTGGCACAGGCGGGGACGCTCCTGCCATGCCCGGGCAGCCACCCCCTGCCTGCACGCCCTGACCTGCCAGCACCCGCGGGGACGTGTCCCTGCCTGTCACCCCTGCTCGGCCGCGGCAGGGTCCGGTTTACCCGCTTGAGCCCAGCGTGTGCCTCTCCCATCCCCTGGGACGGCGAGGGATGCATTTTGGGTGCTGCTGGTGGTGGGATGGGGAAGGGGATGCGCAGGAGGGGGGCTGCTTTGGCTCGGGCACCCCAAGGTGGAGCATCCCATTAGCTTCGGGGACCTGCTCGGTGTCGCACAGGCGGGTGCCCCGTGCTCCTTGGCCACCAGCCGTGCCACCTCGCGGGGCCCGGGGTGGGCTGCTGTGCTCTGGCCCTGGCAGGGCAGCCGGGATGCTCTGGGGCTGCGGCCATGGCTGCGGTGCACAATGGCCTTTTGTCTGCGGGGCTGCCCCGGGAACATCCCGCCATCCCAGTTTCCCAGTAACATGAAACCTCCTCGGGGCTGCCTGCAGGAGCACAAAGCCCGGGGCTGCTGGGGGTGGGGGGGGGAAGCAGCTCCGGCCCCCTTCCCAGCTCCCCCACCATGCACTCCCACACGTGCACTGAGCGTGTTGGGGCTCAGGTGGGTGGCGGGTGGCTGTCAGCCCAGCCGGGGTCCTGCCATCGCCTTCGCTCCTGCTGGAAAAGGGGTGACATAAATCAGGGGACCACCGGGAACAGAGCTGTGTGCCTTCCCCGTGCCTGCAGGAGCTTCCAAGCGAGATGTGGCCGATCCATGGTGGGGGGCCCAGCACCTTCCTCGCCGTGGAGCTCCTCATCCTCAGCAGAACAAGAGCTCCCCACCATTGCTCCCCAGTCCTCCCCGGGGGCACCCAGGGCACGTGCCAGTGGGTGAGAAAATACCTGCGGACCCTCCCTGGAGCTCTTTTTCCCTCTGCAGCCCCAACCCAGCCTGCCCCGGGGGTGGGGGCTAACAAAGCAGGGTGGGGGGGGAAAAGGCCGGGGAGGAACCGCTGTAAATCATTAACGGAACGCAGCGGAAGAGAATGCGAAGGGTCATTAATTGAGGACTCGCTGTCTGGCTCGCAGGGGAGTCTGGCTGCCTTATTTTTTTTTAATCAAGGTATTTTATTGCAAGTGGCAGATCAAAACTAAACAGGGCAGCAAAGAAGCCGGCGGCGGCTGGCAGCATCCTGGCGGGGGGGGGGCAGCGGCAACGTGGGAGGTGGGTGCTGCAAGGGGTGGGGGGCACCCGCTGCGAGGGGCTGGGGGACACATGCTGTGAGGGGCAGGGGGGATGCACCAGATGGGGTTTGCAGGGGGCTGGAGGATGTGCGGCGCAAGGGGATGTGGGACACGATTTTCCCGCCCTTCCCGGTCGAAGGGACGGCTCCTCTGGCCCCTGGAGTCTCCGCAGGCCCCATGCGATGACGCAGGACCCCCAGCCCCGCTCCCCGGCCAGTTGGCGGCTCCGCTGCCCCAAGCGCAAAGGCCACCCCGAGCTGTCCCCCAGTGAGCACCCAGTTTTGTGTGGGGGCATGTCCTGAGCTCATCCTCCCACCCGGGGCAGCACCCCAGGGGACACTCATCAGCCGCATCCCCAGTACCTCTGGGACAGGAGACCCAGCTCAGGGGACGGTCATGTCCGGAGCCGCTACCGCTCGCTGCCGCTTCCACATTTCCCCCCCCAGAGGGGTGTCTCCGGCGCTGCCCCCCGGGTGCGGACACGGGCACCGTTGTACTTGTTTGCCCGGGGTTGTGCTCGCTGCTGGTGACCCCGAGTTCACTGTGGCAAAGGGGACGCGCTGAAGAGGCTGCTCCTTGTCGGGGCTCCAAGAAAACACTTTTCCCAGCCAAATTCCTTGACACTTTCCCTTTTACTCAGCTCCGGTTGGAAAAGCATCAGGGACCGAGGGACTTCCCTCCGTCCCGGTGACTCAGGTGGTGGTCACGCGTGACTCAGCCGTTGGCAGCGTCCCCCGCTCCGGAGGCGTGTGGGGGCCCGCAGTGACCACAGAGGCAGGGAAATGGGAGGAGGAGGCGATGCCGGAGGTGACGGGACGGGGCGCGGGGCCAAGCTGGCTGCTGGTGTAAAGGAGGGAGCCGGAACAGCCCTGGTGTCTGCTGCGGATGCTGTGACTCGTATCCCCCCTCCATGGGCTGGGGTGGTTAATTAACGGGCTTTGAGGGAGACGGGTGACGTGGGGAGTGGGTGCAGCACCTTATAGGTCAATGCATGACCCAAGAGGCAGCAGGGCTGGGTGGGATGACCCCTCCTGAGATGTAACCAGCAGGTTTTCCTGGGGGAAAACACACTCCCACCTCACCAAAGTGGGTTTTTGGGGCTGGAAAACTGTTTTCTGGCGGAAGTAAAACCTGTGTGCCCACCGAGCGGGTGGCCCCAGCCCCAGAGGGCAGGATGAGGCCTCGTCCCCGTGGGGCGGAGGGCTGCGGGGGCCGGATCCAAGCATCCCCCCTCCCCCGGACAGCATCCCGGGGCCGCTGCCGGCGTGCTGCTGCCAGCCCGGCGGTGACACCGCGGTCCCCTGCTGCCACCTAACGGGAAGACGCCTCCCGGCAGCGGGGCGGGCTGTGGGGAGGGAAACCCCTTCCTCGGGGCCCTTCTTCCCCGTGGGGTGGCCCCACGCTGCCGTGGGGTGCGGGTCCCCCGAGGGCTGCATCCCTCCTGCGGCCGGGCGGGCACGCCGGGGCAAAGGGAGCATCACTTTGTAGGGTGGGGGGGACCCAGCTTCTGGGGTGAGGGGAAACTGAGGCATGCAAGGGGCTGATTGCACTGCGGCTGGAAAAGTACCTGGGTGTCCTGGTGCCCATCCCAGTCCACCCGTGGGTGCTGCTGGGCACCCTCCAGCCGGGTCAGCTGCACCCAATTTGGGGCTGTGGGAGCAGTGGATTGAGCCCAGCTGGGGGCTCACAGAGGTGTGAACTGGGGCTGTGCCCACAATTGGTCCCTGCCCCTCAAAGGCAGCACAGGCAGGAGCCAGCCCTGGCTAGTCCTTACCCTGTGGGGCTTCACACCCTTCCCCTGCCTGCAGGCAGGCTCTGCCTCTCCCCACGGTGAGTCTCAGCATCCCTTGCTGGGGAGCAGGATGGTGCTGGGGTGGGGTGGGGGGCTGCTGGGGTGGGCTTGGCGCAAAGCAGGGCTGAAGTGTGTCCCTGCCTCTCCCAGCAGGCAGCCCACTTGTGGTGGGCCCTGTGGGGGCTTGCTTGGTCCCCTGGGGAGGGTACAGAACAGGGGGACGCTGGTAACCCTGGCCACAGGGCTGAGCCTTCCACAGCCTGCTTGCTTTCCCTCCCGAGGACCACAGGGGACACCCAGGCATGTGGCGTGTCTCTGACCCTGTGATGCGGCTCGCCCATCCCCAGGGGGGTACGTGACATCCAGCCCAGCCAGAGGATTAGGGCCGGCTATAACAGGCCGGGTGGTCACTGGTCGTTCCCGGCTCCGGTTACGTGGCGCCTGGCCCGAGCGCTGCCCGGTGCTGCCAGGGGGTCATCTTTCAAATGGCACAGCCATGCTGGCAGGGGAGCTGGGGGGGTCGCGAAGGGAAGGGGTGAGGGGCTGTGGGGGGGTTTCCACAAGGCTGGAAGCCACCATGGGGCTGAGCATCCCACCCCTCCATGCCCCAAAACCCGTGGTGGGGGAGAGCGGGCTATGGTTAGCCCCACAGCCCAGGAGAGGGGTCCTGCATGGCGCCTGCTGCCTTCATGGCTTCATTGCTGGGGGGGGGGCAGAAGGCTTCTCGCATGCTCCGGTCCCCCTCCATCCATCAGGAGAGCAGCTCGGTGGGAGTTTGCAAGGCTGTCACCCACCTTCCCAGCGTGCTGGGGGCCCTGATTAATTGCTCGCTTAGCAACTGCTAATCTATATGTAGGTGCTGAAGCCCAACGAGGCGCGCGCGTGTCTCCCCTCGGAGGGGAGCATCACGACGGCGCGGGTTGGGGGGCGGCTCGGCGTGACTGGGAGCCGGGGGAGGACAGCAGCGTTCCCGTTCCCGACGATAGACCCCAGGGAGAACACCCCTAAACCAGCCCACCCCCGGGCCAGCACCCACACATCGCCCTTAAATAGAAGGACATAGTTAATGGCTGCCCGGAGGGTCCCTGCTCCGCAGCATCCCTGGGGAGAGCGCTTGGGGCGCATTGGCTCACAGGGGGGTATTTTTCCCTGGAGATTTAGGGAAGGCTCCGGGGTGTTGAGAACGTGACTTCTGTTTCACCCGATGCACGTGGGTGGTGGGTGCTGCGTGCTAATGCTGTGCAACACCGTTTGAAGGTGGGACAGGAGGGGACGGTCCTTGTCCCCACAGCAGCCGTGTGTGCATGGGGTGTTAGACCAGTGAATTGCCCCCAAAACCTTTACCCCTTTCCCCCCCCCAGCCTGAAGGGAGCCCGGCGTGGCCGGATCCGTCCCGCCACACGGCTGCAGTGAGGACGGCTGCCACAGGAAGGCACTGGTGGCTTTTGCTGGAAGTCCAGGGATGTGAGATGCTGAGTCCAGATTTGGGACTGGAGCGCTGGTGTGGGGAGCGTGGCTGTGGGTTGGGGCGTGTGGCAGCCTGTGGGTCTGGCTGAGGGTCCTGGGGGGGCGGCTGTGCTCCCCCAGAACCTGTTCATCACTGCTCCCGGCCCTGGCCAGGGCTGGTTTTTGATCCTTACTGCACAGATTTTTCCAGATAGTTTTTCATTGCTCAGTGAAAACCAACCCACCGTGCTGAGCCCCCCTCCCTGTGAACCCCATCCCCTGCTGCTGGGGTGCCCTCTCCCCCTGGGGACCCCACAGCCCCCTCCTCTCCTTCCCCACCGCTGAGACCCCTCAAAGCTGGGTGATGCACCCACCTCCATCTCCCGCCTGTCCCAGGGGCTTTGCTGGACTTTGCTACAGCCGATGCATGGGAGAACCCCCCAGGGACCCCTTGCACGGGCTGCAGGGAGTTGTTCCCCCCTGGCATGGCTGGAGCACCTGGCTCAGGGCAAGGTTTGGCTGCTGAAGGCAGGTTTGGTGGCAAAGGCTTCTTATTTTTTTTTTTTTAATTGGCTTATGGTATGAGGAACCATGAAATCCGGGCTGCGTTTTATTGCAGCGCATATTGCACAGGACAAGATGGGAGTAATTAAACGCATGCTGCCGCTTGAGCCTGGGCTTGTCCCCCAGCGGTGGCAGATAAAGGACCTCTCTGTCACCAGCCTGGGGACTCTGCTTCAGTGTGGGTGTCCCCATGTGTCCCAGCATACGCTGCCAGGGGCCGGGGAGATGTCCCCTCCACGCCAGTGGTTCCCAGACCCGCCTGGCCCCGGGGTTTGGTGCCCGGCAGCTGCTGAGCACATCTGGGTGCCAGAACCTCCCGTGGGAGCCTGGCCTGAGCGCGAGCTCTGCTTATTGCTGGGGAATCGATCGGGTTATGGGTGAGAATTTGTCATTAGTTAATTTTAATAGCTAGGTCAGAACAATTTCTCTGTGGGAAGCTGTCCTCTCAGCAATAAAAGCATCTTTGGCTGATGATGCTGACCCCAAATTTGCGGGTGCAGCACCACCGAGCACCCTGCGAGGACTGCGGCTTCACCCGCTGTTGCTTCAGCAGAGTCCCCGCCAGCGGCTGGTGCTGAGCTGCTGCTCGCAAAGGAGAAAAACGCTGCTGGGGTGGGGGGCTGCTCTGTGCTCCCTGGCTCTGTGCCACGCGTGGGGTCCTGGGCTGGGGACACGGGACCCTTACTGCCCCAAAACAGAGCTCAGAATTGAGCTCCTTCATGGCCGGCTGCTCCCTCCGTAGCATGCCCCCCCCATCCCATGCTCTCCTGTGACCAGAGCTTGTGCTTCTGCCTGTGCTGGGAAAGAGGAAAAAACAAGCAATAATAATAATAATAATAATGGGTTTGAATATTGTGGAGCAGAACGGGGCCAGGGCCCCCTACTGAACTCTGCAAATGGAGTGAAATATGAAGGAGCTCTTAATTAATTGACCAGCATCCTAATTGTGAGGGGAAAGAGGCAGGTGGGGGCTGAGGGGGTGTCATCCGCAGGTGTGTAGTTATCGACATGTCGGTCCGTGCATGTGCGAGGGGGGGTGAGCGCGGCTGGGACGGGGCTGGGTCGGGTCTGTGGCGATGCTGGGGGTGGACGGTCCCTTCTGGGACGGCCTTTGCTTGCGCGAAGAGATGCAGCCACGGGGACGGGGATCTCTTGGGATGTCACTTCACAGTGACGGATCCGTCCCACCTCTTCTTGAACCCTTTTAGGTTTTTTCCAAAAGCTGCTTTCTTGTGCAGGAGCCACACACTGATACCGGTGTGGGGGGGCTCTCCCCAGTGCAGCCCCTCTTGTTGCAGCACCCGATCAATGGGGAACATAATTACTCTCGCAAAGGCAAATCAGTGCCGGCATTGACTGTTTGGTAGCGCTCCAAGGAAGACAGTGTTTCCTTGCAAAGTACGAGGCCATGAATATTTTATGCCCGAGGAGGATATTTCTTTCAGGAGGTTGTTGCATGAATTATGGAAAAGTTGGGAGGAGAAGACGGGTGTTATTTCGACGGGGTCAGCTCTGTAGTGGAGGCTGCCCTGGTGCTGTGGGGCTTCACTTGTATGGGGTCCCTATCCCTGGGTGGGGGACAATGTTTGCCCCTCGCCCCCCCCCCCCTCCACCACAGCAGCAGGCAGGGGGTGCTGGAGGATCCCTTGGTGCGAATCCATCCCAATTCGGGGTGCTTTGCTTTCCGGCAGAGCAGGTTGGTGCACGCAGAGTGAATGGGGCAATTTTGGCATGGGGTTGGATGCGGGATGAGCATCAGCTGTGGGCTCGGAGACCTTTGAGAGGGGTACGGCGGCTTCCGCGGGCACTCGGAGAGGAGAAGCATGGCGATGGAGCTCGCTGCCCTGCTCCACGCTCTCCTCCTTGCTTTGCCCCGGCTCCTACATGTCCCCATGCCTGGCTGGGGACTCGAGAGGCTGATGCTCAGTGCTGGGACTTTCAAGCATCCCACGGTTTTCCATTGCCGCTCCCTCCCCGGCGGCTCAGGGCTGTTTGTGGCTGGGAGCTGGCGATGTGCTGCTCCCCGGTCAGCCCTGTCCTGTGTCCCACGTGTTGTCACCACTCTGCTCCAGCCCGGCCAGGCGGGAAGGACGAGGGGATAAACTCTCCGCACCATCAGTGGTTCTCGTGTTAGTTAATACATAAAGATTTTCCTCTAATTGTCCTGTTGGTGCGGAGGGAGTATGTGCTGTCTGGCCGTCACAGTTAATTTTACCACCAAATGTGCTCTCTCCTTCCTTTTTCTCCTTTATATTTTTTTTTAAAGAAAGCATTTTCAGCTGCCCATGATCCCTGCAGGCAGAAAAAAACCCCTTCCTGCATCCAAATGGAAACACAGATAGAGCTGTCTGTCCCCCTTTTTCTTGGGAAATCCTCCCATGTTGGGGTTGGGGGACGGGGACATGTCCCTGGGATGTTGCACTGGGGACAGGGGGACATCTCTGGCTTTGGAGAGGAAATTGGGGGGGAGAAAAGGCATGTCGGTCCAGGGGCGCAGGGCAGCACCGCCAGGACCCCCGGGGCTACATGGGGGGTGACCTCTGTGCCGTGTTGGGCTCTTGCTGCACGATGAAGCTTTAAAAACAGGATGGGAATAAAAGCCACCCCTTGTTGTCCCCAGCCCTGCTTCAAACGCAGCTGGAAGCGGCTTCTGCTTGGTGCAATATTTAGCCTAAAATACACGGTGGTGTTAATGACGCCAGCGCTGCCTTGTTAGGCAGCTCCGTGTCTTGGGTGCTGCCCTGCGGCCCTCCAGGGCTTAGCAGCCCTCGTGGCTGGGGGGCTTTGCCGTGGCAGCAGGACGGTGGCTTCGGCCGAAGCTGCATCCCCAAATCCATGGTCCTGCAGGGTGGTCTGAGCACGGGTGCGATGAGTTTGAGCCATCTCTGCACCGGCTCAGGGGTCGGTCCTCCGCTCTCTGCAGCGCCAGTGATAAAAGGTGCTGAAGGTGCATAATGAGAGATTTCCAATGTAACACTGTGCCTCAGCTCTTCATGTTTCTGCATTGTTTAGGCCCAAAATCCGGAGTAATCGCTTGCCCAAAATAGCCTCTCGCTGCTCAGCCGTGTCCCTGGGCCTGTGCCACGTGAGCCCGCGCGCTCTGACACGGAGCATCTCCTCCGACACCATTGAATCTGTCATGGCTATTTCATTTTTAAGGACTGTTTTAAAGCGTTTTAGTGTTGCGGAGGGATGCGGGATGTCAGCGGGGGGCGAGAGCAGGGAGGTGCTGTCAGGTGTTTGCTGCCGCTCGGCGTCAGCCGGAGAACCATCGGCGACACTTCGTGCCGGGGCCCGATCCTGCTGCAGAGAGCTGCGTGTGGGACGAGGAACTCGTCTTCTGCCTTTTCCCTTCTTTTCCCCATCAGCTTTCACAGGAGGGTGGGAGCAATTTGGGAGGGGAGAAGGGTTGGGTCTGGTTTCCAGTTGGCTGTCCTGCTGGGTGAGGGCTGGGAACTTGCTCAGACGCGGATCCCGGTAGGGAGGGCCAAAAAATGAAATCAATGTGTTTTGACAAAGTGTTTGCGTGGGTGTCCAGGGACAACTCTGACACTTTCTGTCCGGGGGTGTCCCAGCCCATCCCACACGGATAGTGGGTAAAATAACCCAGTACTTTCTCTCCTGCCAGCTCTGCTGCTGAGCACTCGGGTTGGCAGCTCAGATTCGGGGGGGGGGCCCGGTGAAGGCTCCTTTTCATCCTCATTTATAAGCAACAGCTTCTAAACAGGACGGGACCAGTTCACCGGTTACATTGAGTGGGTCAAACTGGAGATGACGGCTGACAGCAGCCCTTGTGCTCTCCAGGGAGCAGCAAAGCAGGGTGCAAGCCCGGGGTGCAAAGCTCCCCAGTCCCCTCTCCCTGCCCAGCGCAGCCGTGCGGGAGCAGCAGCCACAAGAGGGAAGCAGGACATCGCCCAGAGGATGGAGCCGGCTGAAAAATCGTGGGAAACCACCATTTGTGGGGGTTATGGCTTTGCTGCGGCTCCCCGGGGAAGGGCTGCGAGTGCGGGGCTTGGCCCCAGATGAGTATAACAAGTTATGGGTTGTGTGGGGAATAGGTGCAGCCCGGGTGATGCTGGCAGTGACAAACACCTGCAAAGCAGGTAATGAAATGTCATGCTGTCTGGGCAACGTGTGCCGGATTAGTGCATTTCTATCACAAAACTGCCTTTCTTATTTAATCGAGCAAAACTCCCATTGCTGGAGCCGCCGGTACCTGCTCACGAGGTCGGTCCCCGGGGCAAACCCGGCAGCTTTTCCTCGCCTGAGGTCTGAGCCCGACCGCGTCCATCAGTGTGCTGAGCTGTGCCGGCCTCTGCTCAGCGCCCTGGGGTGCGGTGTGGGTGCCGAGGGGCCGTGGGGTGGGCGGCCCTGGTGCCGTGGGCTGTCTCCTTGCCGGCGCTTTTGCCGTTAGGTGGAAGTGTTGTAGAGGAGAAGAGCGCTGGTGCTGCCCGACTCCAGGCTCAGAGAGCGGCCAAAGCCCGGCACAATAACTTTGTCCTCCTGAAACACGGAGGCAGTGAGGTACAAAGGGGAATTTTTAGGCTGGATACACCCAGGAGAGAGGAATAAATCCCTGACAAGAGGCTCTGATGTTGCAGCTGGAGGAGGTTTGGCCAGGGATGGGTACGGCCACGAAGTGGTGGTGCTGCTGCCCTTGGCCGCTGGTGGAGGAGTGGGGCCGGATCCCCATCGCTCGCTCCATCCCCTCAGTGCTGGCATGGGAGGGGGTTTGGGAGAAGCCCGCAAGCCCGGGGAAAGTCCCCCCTTGGTGGCTTCCAAGAGGTGGGTCTGGCCGCTTGGCCTCGGGCAGGGTTTTGCTGGGGGTCCCGCATCATCCGGGTGGGATGCGGGTGTCCAGCAGGATTCCAGGCTGCAGGAAAGCTGCTGATGGGGCTTGGCAGCCCCCAACGTGGGCAAGGGGCGACCGGGGGGGGCTGCCAGGGAGCTGGCATGGCCTCAGCAGCCTTCCTCACGAGGAGGAGGAGTTGTCATCACTTGCAGCCGAATCATCACTCTTTCATTGCTAATTCCTCCCCGCAAGCCTGGATGGGCTTTTCTTTCCCCCATTTCTTTAAAATGCAACTCTTTCCATCGAAATCTGGTTAGTCATGAAGCGTATAATGAGTTTTATATATATTTAAAATGGTCTGACATTCGGCATCCCATTATCCTCACTCCTCAAGAGAAACATGGACTCGATGTGTGAATGTTGATCCAATAAGAGCGCAGTCAGTACCATTTTTGCTCCCTGAAATATCCATATCTATTACCCATATTCATGTGCTGTTTGTGTGTAGGAGTCTCTTTCTTGTGGAAAGAAATCCAAGGCTGTTTTTTTTTCCTTGGGCCTGTTATTTAGGTCTTTTTTGGGGGCAAGCCGAATCGTTTTGTCGCTTGGTTTTATTTTGCAATTTTGTTTATTCCTTCTTCCTTCGGTAAAGCCCATCTCCAGCTCTAACTGCCCAGCGCAGGAAAGCTCAGGGCCTTTTTACAAGCAAACTGTGCGGTTTGTGCCCGCAAACTGCTGTGGGGGGGGCTGAGCCCGGGTCACCCCGCTCGATACCCAGCCTGAAACCCCCTGCAAACTTCCAGCAGAGGCTTTTCCCATTCCCCATCCTCTCGCTGAGGCTCTTTGCCTGACGTCAGTGAAAACTTTCCCTTTGCTGCAAAACCCTCCCCGGGGAGCACGACAAAAGGACATGTTCTTCTTTCTTTTTTTCCCCTCTTAAATCCTTCTCCTCCTCTTTTCTTTTCTTACAAACTGGCCTTGGCTTCCTCCTGTGTCACCAGCACTAAGCAGGAACCCTTGACCCGCCGGAGCCCGTGTTCTTTTGCTGCCGCTCCTCCCGGCCACGTTTTTCCCCCAGACAAGTGGGACACCAGAAAAACACCCCCACCCCCGGCCTTACCCTACAAACTTATTTTTCTTTAAATACACATGAAAATAGCTCTTGCTGGGACTCCTGCTCTTTAATTGTGTAGATATTACAGCTAATTACAGTTCTATTAATATTTCGCTTTGAATTAAAGATTTATTTTCCCCACCCTTCTATCCAGGAGGGAATTAAATGCACACCCAAGGCAATTGCAGGCGCTGGAAATGCAACCCACAGATGAAAAGGACGGTGCGTGGTGCCCGTGTCCCTTTGACGCGAGTGACCCATGAAGAGGACGGAGGAGGTGGTGGCTTGGCCATAAATTATTCAAAGCCCTTCTGCAGAGCTGAGCCGGAAAGTCCAGTCCATAAGATGCGGTTTCATGTTTTCCTATATTTAAAAAAACCCCCAACAACAATAAAACAAAGCAAATAAAAAAAATGCAAGCAGCATGTCTCCCCGGTGGTGCTCGGTGGCTTTAGCAGTGGACGCGGTGACCTTCCTGGCTGGACGGGGTCCAGGGCAGTGGGAGGCTGGATGCTCCGCGGCCGGAGCTGTGCCTGTCTGGGAGACAGCCGTGGGCTGAGCGGGCTCGGGGCATGCCGGAGCCTCCTGCCCGCGGGTCTGCAAGCCCTGGAGGTTCAGGGAAAGGCTGTCGGTGGCCCTGGAGATGCTGGAGCACCCTGCAATCCCTGGATGGACGTGAACACAGAGCTGGGAATTGGCTCGGGGTGTATTCCTCCAACCCTGCCTCTGGGATGGGAGAGGCAGCGACTTGTTCGGTTCCTCTTGTTTTGAGCCTGATGGAGCTGTATCGATCCCACAGACGTCGGTACTGCATCCATTTGCTGATGGTATTGAACTATCCTGGAGTGTTTGATCATCTTCTGACCCAAGTGCTGAGGAGGAGCCCTCGTCGCACCGGCAGTGACCTTTGTGGGATTTGCTGAACCGCTCTCAGGGTAACCCCGTGCACGGGCTCCTTCATCAGTATCGCTGGGGCATCTCCTGTCTGTCCCCGTGCCCTCCTACCCGTCCCCCTCAGCCACCACGGCGTGGCCTTTCCCGACACGCTGGGGGAAGCTCGGCATCATCGGCCTGAGCAGGGTTTCCAAATGTTAATTGTGCTTTGATGTTCTCGATAGTGACACGAGCGCTGTGATAGTATTTTGGCTTCTGGCTGGCAGAAGGGAGAGGCGCGTGAGAAGGGGAGATGTGCGGTCCGTGAGGCTTGGAGAAAAGAGAGACACTGCCAGATGCAGCCATGGCAGTAAGAGCATCCCCCAAATCCCTCGGACTCAGGTCCCCCAGACTGGGTGAGGGGTTGGATAATGAGTATTTTCCACCAGAGCCAGAGGAGCAGTGAGCATCCCCGGGGCGAGCAGGCTGCCGGAGCAATGCAGGTAATGCTTCAGCCCAAACTTCTCCATAATTTAGCCCAGACACCTTTCCCCAGCACTTCCTCGGGACCTGGGCAAAGTGGAGTTGGCTGGCTTGGTGTCCTCGTGCCCCGGGGCACAGCCCTGCCCCGGTGCTGCCAGACCCCAGGCTGTGAGCGGGACGCCCTCGTTTCTCCTCGAAGGCAGAGCACGTGTCTTAGAAATCCCCCGGGGAGCCGAGGGCTTCACCCGACCCGGAGCAGAGGACTCGACTTGAGGGTGCCTCTGAGAGCTGCTTTTAGTGAAGGGATTTGTGCCTGGCGCATCCCATAGTGGCTGGAGCCCCCGACTGGTGCCTCTGGTGTGCCCCGAGGCTCTTTCGGGCTTGGGGCAGGTGCGGGGGCTCCTCTCCTCCCAGGGGCTCGATGGCCCTTGGCACCAATGGGCACAGAACCCCCTCCTGCCCATGAATCTCTGCCCTACACCGTGACTGTCCAAATAGCCACCTCGGGTCACCTGGTGGTCCCAGATGTGGGTCCTTGGGTGGGTCTTGGGGGTCTCTCCTGACACCGTTGCAGTGTTTCAGCTGCTGCCTGTGGTGGGGACAATGTGGCTCCGTGACGTTTGCACCCCTCTTGCCCATCCACTCTGCTCCCTGCGCAGAAGGGTCCGGGTGAGTCCCCACCCCCCTGTGAGAGCCTTTTGGGAAACAACCCCCAACAGGGGCAGCCGCCGGGTGAAAGCCCTGCTTGGGGACGGGAGGTTGCTCCCACATCGCAGCTGAGGGCTGGGCTGTCACCACCATCCATCCTTGTGTCCCCTCCCCGCTGGCCATGGTGCAGAGGTCCTTTTGCTTCAATTCCCTGCGTGGGCGAGGGTTGCACACCCTGTGTGCGCTCATGGGGGGGCTGGATGGGGCCGTCCCCCTCCTGGGGCCGCCCTCCCCTGCATCAGAGCAGAATAACAACACGAACCGCTCCGGCTCTCGCTGTAAACGAAATCACTGCAACAGCCTGGTCTCTCCGCAGGAGACGGCGCTCTGGGCATGATCCCGTGAGCATCTGAATCCATGGGAATATTGCCACTTATTTTAATGGCAGGAGGGCAGCTGGCCAGCTTTCCGGGGGAGTGCATCTTGCTGGAGAGCACGCAGATCCTTCAAAGGCCTGGCCAGGGCGCTGAGCTGGGAGCTGGGCAGCCCTGAGTGCTTCTCCAGCTCCTCTCCAGCCTCCTAAACAGCATCGGGGCGAGAGCGCTGAGCCCTTCGCAGCAGCATCCTTCCTGCCCGCGACCTGGCTCATCCCGCACCAGGGCTGCTATTTCGTTATTCCAAGCAGGGAATACATCAACCCTTAGGGAAGGCGAGGTTGGAAATGCATGTTGGAAGGGCTGCGCTTTGCTTTTTGGTGCTCGGAGGGGCAGGTGGAGCTGCAGAGACCCCTCCTCACAGCCAGGTTCCCCCCCCTCCCTCCCCGGGGTCCCCGCATGGGCTGGGTGCTCTCGCAGCCCCGGCGTGCAGGCAGGTGTACTCCCTAATCGCTCCGGTGACCGATTATCTCGCAGTCATTATTGTGATGGATTGGAGCAGTTAATGTGTCAATGGCCATTACTAGGGGGCTGTGTTTTCTCTGGATTAATGAATCGACACACCACGACGGGCTCCTCGGAGCTGCCGGGGCCTGGGGGGGGTGGTTTGATAGCGAAAGGAGGCGATGCATGAGCCGTGCGCCGTGGGCAGAGTGGGGTGTTGTCATCGTTTTATGGGAGGCTGAAGAGAAGGGCGATGGCTTGGGGTGATGAGCCCCATCGCTGCCCCGGGGAGCTGCTCCCGCCACGGGGAGGGGAAATTTGGGGCTGGCTGTTAGCGCACGCAGTGGGAGCTGGAGCATCTCAGCAGCCTGGCGTGGGGGACCCTTCCTGTGCCCCTGCCACGCAGTGTGCTCCTTGCAGGGCTCAGCAAAGGCTGGTTGGCACCCATGGGAGCTGCTGCGGGCCTTCGCTTCTGCAAATGCTGAAATTAGAGGATGTGACCTGCGAGAAGCTTTTTAGCAGCGCGGGGTCTGGAGGCCCGGCTGCCTGTCAGTCCTGCTGCTGCGTTCACGGCTGCGGCGATGGCTGTAGGTGATGGGCAGGGAGAGAAGGACAAGTACGGGCAAAATATGTCTCGATGCTAAGGACCATGAGGGGAGAGATGCTGGGGACAGCAGGGCAGGATATGGGCCATGTCCACCCCCCTTCCTGCCGGCCGGGGCTGTTGAAGCCCTTCGTGCCCGGTGCTGCTCGGCGGGGGGGGCTTGTGGAGCTGCAGCCGTTCCCCCCCCACCTCCCCATGCCCGCCAGGAGCCGGGGGGCAGCCGGAGGGGGGTGCGGGGGTCCCCCCGCCGCCTCCCCGTCGCGGTGCGCTAGTGCTTTAAAAGGCTGGCAAAGCCGGCGGCGGGCTTCCCAGCGCTTCTTCATGCAAAACTTCCCTGGCCCCGGCCCTCCTCCTCCTCCTCCTCCTCCTCCTCCTTCTTCTCCTCCTCCTCCTCCTCCTCCTCCTCGTCGC
>VUYV01000194.1:190990-287208 GCA_008711295.1 Anarhynchus alexandrinus | reverse complement strand
GGCAGCTCCCCGGCTCCCCCCCTCCCTCTCTCCCGCTCATTGCATTATTCACAGTTGTGGGGCTGCGGAGCGCTGCCCCCCACCGCACCGCCCGCTGCATCCCGCCGTGGGGGGCGCGGGGCGGGGGGGACACGGACACACACGACACCCCCTGCCCCAGTCCCCAAGCTTGCCACCTTTGTCCCCAGAGGTGCCCGTGGCCCCGGCGTGGGCTGCGGGAGGGGAGCTTTGGGGGTGCTCGTCGGGTTGGGAAGGGGTTTGGGGCAGGAGGCAGCGGGCAGGGGCTGGTGGCGGTGGCCGAGCCGCAGGCGAGTGGTTGCTCTCCCCTCGCCTCTCCTCGCCGCAGCGGGCAGGGCCCGCAGAGCCCGCCGCAGGGCAGGGCAGGGGCAGAGAGAGCCGGTGCTTTGCCCTGGGCAGCGGGGAAGGGGCTGCCCCTTCGAGCTCGGAGGGGCTTTGGGGGGTAAGATCCTTCCCCGGAGCCGTGGAGGCATCCCCAGTTCGGGGCATGGAGCCCTGTGCCAGACAGATGCTCCCGGGTTTGTTTTCCTCTCCGGAGCGCTCTCCTGCTCCTCAGCGCTTTTTGGGAGAGCGGATCTGTGTGGTTTCGGGAGCCGCCGGGGAAGTTGGCAGCCGTGGGAAAAAAACGGAGAACTCTCCCACCGTCTGCCCGGGCGCAGCCCCGCTGCCTTCCTCCTCCTCCTTCTCCTCCTCCTCCTCCTGGTGTGATGAGTTTGCTGTGCTCTGCCAGCTGGGTTATTTTTCTGTGGGCTGCTTTGGGCTTTGAGGGGGATGCCCGCTGCCTTCAGCGCTGGCTGCGACGGAGACGCTGCGGAGTGAGTCATTGCCATCGCCGCCGCTGCCGCCGGGTGACCTGTGGCTTGGGGCTTGACGGAGGGACGGCACAAAGCCAGGCTGGGGTGACTGAAGCTGGGCTGGGGTGACCGGAGGAGCTCACCGGCGCTGGCCACTCGCCCGAGGCAGGGCCCGGGGAGGGAGGGAACTGAGCCGATCTGTTGAATGCAGCGAGAAGCTCGGGAAAATGCCAAGAGAAGTGCCAAAAGAAAAAGCTCATTTCCTTCCCTCCCTTCTCTCTCTTTAAGCCGGGCTTTATCCGCACCAGGGCAGCAGGCAGGGGGTGCGGGGGGACGTGCTGGGCAAGGCTCCGGCTGGGGGGAGAGTCAGGGTGAGACCCCCCCCTTCCCTGTAAGCTGCTGCCTTCGTGCCGAGAGCCGTGGTCCGATGGGCTGTGCAGAAATCCGGGCTGCTTTTGGCCAGCCTGGCCGAGCCGGGGGCATGCAGCACCAGGGGCTGCGGCGAGGGTGGTCCATCTTTGCGAGGGTGGTGGGTCCCCACGGGCAGCAGTGGGCTCCAGCTGCCCCCGGCTGGGGGGGCACAGGCAAGCCCGATTTGGGGAGGGCGGCAGGCGCTGGGTTGGTGGTGCTGAGCTGCACCCCGGGGTGTCGAGGCAGCGGAGGGGGACCTTCAAGGGGATTTTACGGCTGGAACTCAATCTAGGTTGCAGCCGTGGTCCAGCCCTGCATCCCGGGGGCCAGCGTCACCCTGCAGAGGAGCCTGCTGGCTCCCCAAAAAAGGGTGTCACGTGCTTCAACTTTGGCATCAGGCAGGAGGAGGATGGATTTGTCAGCTCAGCCACCCCCTTCCAGCTCTTCCCAGAAAGGCAATGGCTTGAAGATGTGGCAGGTCCTAATTATAACATAGGCGAACCCGCTCCCGCCGCCCTCCCCAGCTTCGCGCCTGCTGTGGGCACCATCTCTTCCTTTTGGGCTTTGTGTCTAATGGAGGGGTTTCCTCTGCGGGGTGGTCCGGTTCCCCGTGCCCCTGTGCTGTGGATGGCCCTGCACAAAGCCCGGCTCAGGACGGGGGTCTCTGCTCCCGCCGGGCCTTTCCCGGGCTGGGTACGGGCAGGGGCTCGTGCTGCCAGAGCGGGGTCTTGGGGCGTAGGTGTGATGGGGAGCAGAAACGCCGGGCAGTGCCGGGGGCACCGCTGGGGACTGGGATTCAGGCTGCACTCTCGCTCCGAGCCAGCGCCATCCCAATTTGCAGAAGGCGATCAAAAATTAATTGCGGGATTTTGCTGCACGTGGCAGGAGCGGGGACGAGCGCCGGCTCCTTCCCTCCCTCCGGCCTCTCCCGGCTGGAGCTCTGTGCGTTGGCTGCCGGCAGAGACCCCGCGCCGCCTCCCGCAAGGTGAGCCGCTGCCATCTCCGCTTGTTCCGTGGCCGGATCCTGCTCGCCTTCCCCTCGCCGTGCCATCCAGTCCTTCAAAGTGAGGGATTAGCGCTGGCCTGCTTGGCAGCGGGGAGGGAGGGGGAAGGAGAGAGCTCATCTGCGGTTAAGGAGATATATATATATATATATATATAACGTGATAAATATTCCCTGGGTCTGATCTGCGCTTGGTAGGAGCCTTTTTCTTCGGACTTCAGCATCCTTCAGGGGATGCTCCAGAGCGGTGAGGAGGGTGGCAATACCTGTTTTTCTCCCCCCTGTGGGACTTTGAGGCGGGTGCTGGCAGGACCCGGTTGCAGAGAGGTCAAATCGGCACCCGGGCGATGGGCTTGGGCTTATGCAAGCCTTGCGATATCGGTCTGTGCATCGATCGAGGGATTGCTGGGGGGGACAGGGACGGGGGGGGGCTGCGTCTCGGAGCACGTCGGGTGGGTTTTGATGGTGAAATCTGGGGTCTCTGCTCGCTGCTGCCTGCTGAGCCGTGGCCTGGCTTTTCCTCCGAGCGAACACTGGGGTACTCGACCTGAATACTTAAGGTTTTGCCTATCGAAAGAGAACTTAACCTGCTGGCCCCTCCCTCCGTGTCTGAATTCTGCTGTACTTTATGGAGCTTTCGCAATTAAAAGAAAACCGGGAGCCAAAGCGAAGTTCCCTGAAATCGCTTGCAAGCGGGGAAGAGCGAGCGTGCGCTAATTGGGATATTGTGCTGCGTGCCGGCTGGCCCCGCTTGCCGAAGGAATAGCAGGTGGGGAAAGAAAAATGGCCTTGATTTTCAAAAAGATGCCGGTGAGCTCGTGGCAGCCAGCGCGGCAGAAACCAGCAGAGCCCTCCCGGTACCGGGACTGGGCTGGGGAGGTCTCCTTGGTGGTGGGCTGATGGGTGGTCGGCTCCTGGGCAGCTGGGGATGGGGTTGTGCAGGTGAGCGATAATTCCTGCATCTCCTGGACTGCCTCACCAGCTCAGCCTTTGCCTGCTTTAACAAGCCCTGATGCAACTGGGTGGGCTTAGCGCAAAACCAGTGAGTGCCCTGGCTCTGAACTGGGAGCCACCAGGTCCTGCACAGCTGAAGGAGCCCAGTGCGGGCAGAGCCGTCCACGGGAGCGGGGTCTGCTCGGAGAGGGGTCGGATGCTCAGGCCGCCCTGCGATGAGCCCTGGCTGGGATCTGAATAACTCGCCTCCTGGCTTTGCCGGCTGCTGGCGGTGATAAAGCCGCGGTGATTAGCGCTTAGCCAGCGCTCGGGTTGATGGCACATGAGACATGAACTCCCCTGCCTGCAGCGGCACGGGCTCCACGGAGCTAATGGCAGTAAAATGACTTGGTTTTGACTGGGAGTCCTGCAGGGAGCGGAGCGAGGGAGAGAAATGGGCTGTTTCCTTCCTTATTTATTTATTTCCCCCCGCGAAGGAGCTTTTTCATTGCTGCAAAATCCCTGTGTCGAGGGGCGGGTCTGGGGGGCTCCAGCGAAGAGCCCCCTGCGCTGTGCAGCCGTGATGGGCCAGGTCTCCTCTGGTCCCAGGGCTCGGGCTCTCGGGGTCTGTCGGTGTGATTTGGGGGGTCCCTCTGGGCTGTCGGTTCCCGGCGCTGTGACAACACCAGGCTGGGGAATGGAAATTTTGTGAAGAAAACCCATTCAATGCATGTGTGTGTGGGGCTCCGGCTGCCCCTCCTGGAGATGCACCAGCCTCGGGGGGTGACCGGGATCGCTTGCCTTGGCTCCGAAGCCCTTGGGGTGCAGACCCCCGCGGTGGGACGGGCTGCCCAGCTCCAGAGCCGTGTGTCCCAGCGCCTGCGAGCATCTCTGGGCTCTGTGGGATGTGTTGAGCACAGATTATGTCTCGCTGCAATCCCAGCTGGATGCACGGAAGGAGATGTGGAAGGAGCTGCGGAAGGAGCTGCAGAGGTGAAGCCCGGGACGGTCACTCTCTGCCTCCGGGACGCGATCCCTTCTCCGGGCACCGGAGATGGTTTTGCAGCAGGAGCTCTGTGCGGCGCGGGGGCATTTTTAATCAGCGTTTGATTTCTCCTGTCCGGCTGAGCCCTCGCTCTGCCCCATCCGGGGGCCTTCGTGGATGGCAATGATGGCGATGCTGGTGCTGGCCGGTGGCTCGGCCACCGCTAGAGGGGGGCAAGATGCCACCGTGCGGGACCGGACCCATGTCCTGGGGTGCTGGCGACCCGCAGGGCAGGGGCACAGCCCGGGAGCCCAGTGCTGCACGTCGCCCCCTTGGCTAGCCCTGTCCCGGGGTGGCAGCAGCTGCAGCACCCGCTTCTGCAGCTCCCGACCCTCGGTAGGTCAGTTTGGCTCAGGCCGGGCAATGACCCGTGCCCGGGCTCTGGAGATCTGCTTTGGTTTGATCAGTCCTTACACTGCTTCCCAGATGGCAGATCCGGCTGCGGCGCGGCTGGGATGAGGGTGGTGGAAGGGCTCGATGCTCACCCACGGTGGGCTCGTGGGCAGTGGGAGGAAGCAGTGTTGCTCTGACCTTTGGAGCTATGATAAGTGCTGTGCTGGGCATTTATCCCACCCCGTTTATCACCACGCTCGGGGGTGCGCACCTGCACCCAACTTGTTCCAAATCTGCGAGTATTTCTCCCCCCGGGGTGGTGGTGACCCCGTGGGGGGGGCAGGAGGGCGGCTCCATCCCCTTGCTGCCCATAGTGTGTGGGTAAGGCTGTTCCCTGCGCCATGAGCACCTGCTGAAGGCAGGCGTCTCCCTCCAGATGTGCACCTCCCTCCAGATGTGCGTCTCCCTCCAAATGTGCGGGACCAGCCTCATGGGGGAAGGGCTGCTTTGGGGAGGTGCAGGAGCTCCCTGGGGATGCAGAGGTTGATCCCACACCTTGGAGGAGGGATGGGTTTCCCTCCTTCTCGCTCTTGAGCTTTACGGTCTGGGTTCCTGCCTGCTCGCCGCCCCCCCGGGCAGCACCCCGGGTCCAGGCGCACTCCCGGCAGGGGCGGGACCAAGATTTGGGCTGTGTGGGGAGCAGCGGTTTGTGTGCGGCCGTGGGGGTGCTCGGGGCAGGTGGAGGGTGATGGGGGGGAAGGGGATGCTCTCCTCCTGCCCCTTCCGACGAGCGCTCAGGCCGCTTGCAGCACGGGCTCATCGGGTAATTCAGGCTGCATCTCCCCTAATGATTCAGCGAGGGATTCAAACCAGCTCCCCCCTCCCCTCCCCATTATTTGCGCTTTCTTCTTGCCTGCCGTGATATTTTTACCTTCAGTTCGTTCAGATTATATGATCAAAGGAGTCACAAAGGGGAGAGAACAGAGAGGAAAAAGCTTAAAAGAAGAAAGGGAGAGGCTGTGGGCTCTGGGGGCACTGCCAGCTCTGTGGGAGCTGCCGCGGGCTCGCAGGATTTTCCTGGGAGCGGGTCCACGTGGTGACCCATCGCACCTTCTCTGACGGCCAGAAATGTCGCGGCTCCTGGGGCAGGATGCAAGAGATGACCCGATTTCAGCTGGCGTGGGGGGAGCGCTGTGTTTGAGCGTCTCTGGGTCTCCCCATCATCTGCCTCCTCGCCACGGGCAGAGCCTGACCCGCTTCCAGGCTGTCGCAGGAGCTGTTTTCCCCCCGCTCCGCTGCCAACGCGTGGGATGGTTCTTGCAAAGGAGACGGGGACCACGCGGAGGGTTGATCCCTGCCCGTGATCCCCCACATCCGAGCGGGGCCGCGCTGGCGGGGGCTGTCCCGGCGGCGGGGCGGGCTGCTGGGGCGGGTGGGTGTCGTTGCCGCAGCGCTCCCAAGCTCCAGCCTTTGGAAGCAAAGAGCTTGGCACTGGGTAATTCTGGTTGCTTAAAAGCCCCGGCTGTCAGAAACGTTTTGGAGATGGGCCTTCAAGTGGCTCCGACGGGCAGGGATGTGCATAATTTATGGAGGTGAGTTGAGGCAAGGGCCCTCCTGGCTGGGGCGGCTGCGACGCTGGGAACCTCCTCCATGGTGTAAAGGGGTTCGGCACGGCCGGCTCCGGCGGGCAGCACCCCTCGGGGCTGGCTGAGGATCCGGCCCCGGCCGGGGCAGGCTCGCACGCTGGGCTCTGCGCTTGAGCTGAGATTAATTTAAGCTGTTTCTTGGGTCTCGCTCTCGCAGCCCGTCCTGCTTGGGGAATGCATTTGCCTGGCTCGGCTCTCCTCTGCTTTTCGGTGCCTTGCATTAATCATGCGCTGCCTGCGCAGCATCCAGCAGAGGCTGCTCGGAGGCGGCGGGGACGGGCTGCGAGGGACAACCTGCCAGAGGGGAAACTGAGGCAGGGGGCTGTGCTGCTCGGGCAGGGGCAGCCCCGGGGCGTGGGGAGGGGGTCCAGGGGCTGTCCTGCAGCGATCTCGGAGCCAAGAGCGTGGCAGCACCCTGTGCCCACTCTGTGCTGAAAGCAAAAGAGAGGAGGTGAGGGCACAGGGGGTTGCGGGAGGATGCTGAGGGGTAAGAACCCCCCCGAGCTCCCCCCAAGCTGTGAGCAGGAGGCTCCTGTGAGGGTGTGGGGCTGGGACGGAGGGGCTGGGGTGGGCTGAGCCCTCTCTGCCAGCTCCAGCGCTGGCTCTGGAGGAGCCACCACCTCAGAGATACGGTGTGGGTACCGGTATGCTGGGGCAGCGGGGTGGGATGGCAGTTAGCAAGAGCAGGTGGGTTTTTTCCACCCGGTGAAAGGACCAAATCTCACACTATGCTGTTTGATGGTTTATCGGGACCCAACTGTGTCTCCCCCCATGCCGTGCTGCAGGGCAGGGCTGCTCTCTGCTGCTTCTCTGGGGAGAGGAGCTGGCGATGCTGAAACACTCCCCACGGGCCGTGCTTGGTGCTGGGGCTGCCGATGCCCCGTGGCGCTCGGGGAGGTGTTGGGATGCAGGTCGGGATGCGGTGTGTGTCCATGGGCACAGCCTGCGGGCATCACCCAGGCACCGCTCCCAGTGCCTTCACCACCGGTTTTGCCCCCAAGGAACCATTTGCCCCCTCCTTCCCCCCTGTGGGCACCCAGTCCGATGGCTTTTGCAGCCCGATGCGCTCAGCACACAGCTGACCATCCATCCTTGGCGCTTTTAATTTGAGCGGACTCTCGGGTTGCTTTCCTGGGGCAGCCAGAAAGCCAAACTCCCCCCGCGGCTTGGGCGAGCCCTCGGTGCTGTCGATATTTGCTGCTGGAAGCTGTCGATAAGGGATGCTTGCAAGGAAGCAGCTGCTGGTTCGGAAATCAGTGGCCCGAAGGAAAAGCAGCAGGAGCGGCAGCGCTTAGGGTAGTGATTCAGATCCGTAATGTCGGGTTTCGGCAGTGCCTGGCCGTGTCGGCTCTCGCTTAAGACACAGCTCAGCTCTGAGCCCACAGGGTTTGCAGCGCAGTGCTCGAGACGTGGGGGACTCGTGGTGGGGGAATGAAAAGCCTTTTGGGAAACGGCCCCCAGGGTCCTTCGGCACCTCTTTGCTTGAGCTCAGCAGTGCAGGGGATGGGGGATGGCTGGTGGCTCTGACCCCCGCCGAAGGCACGTGCCTGGCAGACCTGGGAGGAGGTTTGGGAAGATCTTCAGCCTCAGCCTGCGCTGCTGGGGGCAGGAGCTTGTGTATGTCAGGGCCATCCATGGGGACGGGGAAGGGGCAGGTGGGCGCAGCAGGGGATGCTCAGGAGAGGAGGGGACTTGGCACTCCATAGAGGGGCTGTTTAAAGAGCAGGTTTCTCCCTACATCAGCTTAGGGTCTAAATCGAGCCCAGCTTTAAGGTGGCTGCTTGGCTCCCGTGCCCAGCTGTGCCTCGGGGCAGGAGGGATGCTCTAGGACCAGCAGGGACCGGGGCTGTGGGTGCATGTGGGGTTTGCCCCCCTCCAAGCACCGTCTTGGGGCTCGTCCCACCCTGGAGGCTCCCTGAAGAGGGGACGGGATGGGACGGGTCCTGGGGTCTCCTTCCAGCCCCAAGCTGGCCACCGATCTGCTCTTGCTCCTTGGGGCAGGGCGGGCTGGGGGCCCCCGCACCGGCCTCCGCCTGGATGCGGTTTGGGCTGAGTGTGAATGAGAAACCAAGTGAATCCCAAATCTTTTTTCATGATAACCTGTGGTGCTAATTTCTGCTGGGCTCCCTGATGAAACCTCGGAATAGCTGATGTCCTCTTCATCCTCCTGCTTAATTTTCTGTCTCTCTCTCCCCCTCCCTTCTGTTCCATCCCGCCCTCTCAAGGGTTTCGGAGGAAGGACCCGAAGCTTTGCTTGGGCTCACGTCTCCGCCGCCGCCTCTTCTCCCTGGCGTAGCCATGCAGACCCCGGCACCCTTCCGCAGCCCGGCCGCCCGCTGCTCCCCGGGGTCCGGCAGCACCGGTGGGAGCCGCTGACGGCGCCGGCAGCGGGAGCGCACCGGGAGCCATGCCGCCCGCCCGCGCCAGCCTCGCTCCCTGACTGCCGCCGGGTTTCGGGCCGCGAGCTCTGCCCCAGCACGGCTTCGGCGATGAGCGGGGGTTATTTTTGCATGGAGCGTCTCTCCTTCTGCCTCCTCCTGAGTGCCTGGAGCTGGGGGTGGGCGCCCGGGGGTGCTGCCAAGCCCAAGGGCCAGGGCTACCCGCACATGAACTCCATCCGCATCGACGGGGACATCACCCTCGGGGGGCTCTTCCCCGTGCACGGCCGGGGCGCGGAGGGCAAACCCTGCGGGGAGCTGAAGAAGGAGAAGGGCATCCATCGCCTGGAGGCCATGCTCTTCGCCCTGGACCGTATCAACAACGACCCGGACCTGCTCCCCAACATCACCCTGGGTGCCCGCATCCTGGACACGTGCTCGCGGGACACGCACGCCCTGGAGCAGTCGCTGACCTTTGTGCAAGCCCTCATCGAGAAGGACAGCACTGAGGTGCGCTGCGTCAACGGCGGTCCCCCCATCATCACCAAACCCGAGCGGGTGGTCGGCGTCATCGGCGCCTCGGGCAGCTCCGTCTCCATCATGGTGGCCAACATCCTGCGGCTCTTCAAGGTAGGGCTCGGCGAGGGTAAAAATAACCGCTGGGCGAAACGCCATGGGTGTTTTTGCAGTGTTTCTCCATGCGTGCCTCTTTCCCCACAGCTGGGGGTAGGCAGGAGCTGGTGTCTTTAAAACCCTTCTCCTGCCTCCCCCGAGTCCCCGGGGATCCCTTCCTCCGTCCCCCTCTGCTGACGACACTTTTAGCAGGAGGATTTTTATCTCTTCTCCGCGGGTTCGTGGTGACGGGGGATGCTGACGGTGTCAGCGGGGCTGTGGGAGGGAGGTCGCCTTGCAGGGGGTGGATGGGGAGGTGGGCTGAGGGTGGGTGTGAGGTGGGATAACTCAGGCTGGAAGGGACCGTGGGGGGCTCAGCCCACCGCCCGTGTCCACCGGGGCTGTCTCTGGGGTCAGGGCAGGTTGCTCAGGGCTTGGTTGTGGTGGATCTTGAAAACCTCGGAGGCTGGAGAGGGTCCAGCCTCCCTGGGAGCTCCCCGAGGGTTTCTGGGGTGCAGCCCTCACCCCCCTCCCCAGCTGATACTTGAGGGGACTTGGCCAGTCTGAGGAAGCGGTGTCACCTGGGGGGGGTCAGCTCGGGGGGACCCCGGCCGTCCCGCTCAGCACCCGGGGTGTGAGATACCCTTTGCCATCACATAAGACACGTTGTGGCTGTCACCTGTAGACGAACGCTCTCGACTCGCCTGCCTGCACGCAGCCGAGCGTTTCAACACAGACCACCCTGACACCGGTTCCAGGGGGTGGCTCGGTAAGGGGGTGTGGGGTATACCCCCAAAATGTATGGTCACACCGTAGCCGAACGGCTGGGAGCCGCAGGGTTCCCGCGTTGGAGGCAGCTATTGCCGACGGGGTGCGAGGACGGCCGTGACCGCTCTCTGCTCCAGCCCAGGGGACATCACTCAGGCTGTGGACATTTGTCCTGTGCCATCAGCCCTCCGTGTGCGGGGAGGAACAGGGCGCTCAGGGCTGCGGTGGGCTGAGGACTGGTTCTCCCTCCTGCTCTCCGCGCCAGCTGTAGGAAAGCCGAGGAGTTTATAATTACTTTCCCCCTCGCTGTGCATTTATTTATCCGCAGCACCGTCCCTGAGCTGGAGCGAGTGTTTGAACATGAGCCCCCTCCGCAGCAAATGGCAGGAGAAATGTAAATACTCCGCACGCCCAGCGGCGGTGGGAGCCCCGTGCTCTTCCCGGAGAGGGGGTCTCAGCTCCGCCTCGCCTCCCGGCACCCCGAAACCCCTCGCTTCTGCAGGGCTGGTGCTGTTTTCCTTTTTCTCTTTCCCTCCTCCTCTTCCTCCGCCGGCCCCGGCGTGCTGAGAGCGCCGGGTGCCCTCCTGGGAGGGCTGGAAGCTGTTAGCGAAGACGGAAAAAACAGATCGCTGATGGAGTTTGATTTTTCTGGGTCCCTTTTTTTTTTTTTAAAAACGTGTTAATGTTCCAGGCGACGAGTGAGAGGGCTATTCAATAATTAAAATAATATAAATTAGAGGGAGCGGGAGGAACTTAAAAGCTATTTGCCGAGACCAAAATGATTGAATGCTTGCCTCGGAGAGGAGGAGGAGGGAGGCAGTGGGGAAGGAGGCAGGAGAGTGACAGTCGGAGGAGTGGAGGGTACCTACATCCTTTCCAGGTGGTTATTTTATTTTATTTTTTTGCCACTTCTCCAATTTTGATCCTTGGGCAAAGCGGCCGTGACCCGTGCGGGCAGGATGTCGCTGAGCTCAGGTGCACCCATGCCCCAGCCTTGCAGCCGGGCACTGGTGCTGCCCGAAGCCCCGGGTGTCCCCCACGACTTTAAAATCCAGAGCTGATCTCAGCCCAACGTGACAGTGAGGAGGCGCGCAGGGGATGGGGACCTCCAAACCCCCGGGAGGGGAGGATGCAGGAGGAGCTCAACCCTTCCTAGACAGCAGCGAATCCCTGTGCGTGGGCGATGGGGTGTGCGTGCGGGTGGGTGCGCTCCCCGACGGTCCCCAGCACAGGGACATCATTCCCATGGGATGTGGGGGTCTCACCATGGCTCACTGGGCACAGCCGTGTTCCTGCAGCGGTGGGGGGCTCGGGGAGGGGGCTCTTCCCCTTCCCCCACCCCCTCCCCACCCATGACCTGAGAGCTGCTGCCGCTCTTTGTTATTCAAATAGTGGGTTTATGGCAGGGACATGCTTAAAATGAAAATAAGGCAACTTCCATTTCATGCCGCCGCTGACCTTTAAGCGCGGGTGACTCCGCTCGGAGGTTCAGCAAAGCGTTTGCCTTCGCGGGCGCCGCTGCGCAGGCGGTTGCCTTTGCCCATTCCCTGGGGAATGACACTCGCCGGAGCTCTGGCTCCTGCCACGGCATCGCGGCATGAGGCGAGTACCGCTCACATCCCCCCTCGGCGCCCTCGGCGTTCCCCCAGCGAGGGGATGCTGGTGTAAAGCGCTGGGAGCCGAAATAGGGGGGCCCCGCTCCCCATGGTGGGGGAATCAGTGGGATGGCTGCCCTGGATGGGGCTCGGTGCCCCCTCCCTGCAGGCAGCGGTGGTGGGGGACATGCGGGGGCATTTGCAGTGCCCTGTAAGTCCATTGATTTTTTTTTTTTTTTAAATTGCTGAAGTGGTTCTCCAGGAGCGTTGCAGCGCATCCAGTGAGCGGCACAGGCACAAAATCAATTAGAAAGTCCGACAAGGCGAGGAGCAAACGGCTCCTCCTCTGCCTGCCCCAGCGCCTGCACCCCTGCACCCATCGGGCTGCGGGCAGGAGCCCACCCCCCTTTGCTGAGCTGCATCTCCTCCCCGGCTCCCCTCGCCCCGCTCCAGCAGCGGTAGGTGGGTCGCAGCAGGTCTGCATCCCACCCTGCAGATGCTGCCGAGCCATCGCTGGGAGGGGGTCACAGCAGCCCCCCCCTCAGTTTATTCCCGGGAGGTTGGAGCATCCCCATCTCTACCTCCGACCATATGAATGGCGGCGGTGGCTGTCCCTGTCCCCCTCGGTGGTNCTTTCCCCCCCCCCCCCCCCCCCCAGCAGCGAGCCCTGCCCCTCCCTGCCAGGGGTTTTGTCGCTCCCGCGCCACATAAATAAATAACGCGTCCTTCGTTAGATGCCACTGCCTAATTAAAGCTGTACATCAGTGGAACAACTTGCAGATGCGGCATCCTCTGTCCAACCTGGTTTCATCACTCCTCGTAGCTCTGCCTGCAGAAAAACCTTCCCCCAAATCCCTGCTCTCGGCTCCTCGTGATAGCATCTCTCTGGCGTCACTGCGAGAGCTTTCTGGCACGCTCCAGCTCCTTCCCACCCCTTTCCGCTCGCTTTCCGGCCCCAGCTCTACCCGCTTTCTCCTGAACCACCACAGCCAGGATGGTGTGAAAGGAACCGGCTCTGTCCCGTGCAAATGTGATCCCCGAAAAGCTGCGTCAGGGTCTGGGGTGCATTTTCCAACCCCATCCAGAAAGAACTGGGGCGTGATGAAGCCCAGCCAGGGGGCGAGGAGCATCCCTGGTGAGAGGATGGACTTGACGCACGCCGGACACTTTGAGGCGCTTGTTTTCTTTGTGGTACCGAGCGCAGCAGCTCTTTTTAGCGCAGGGGTGTTGTACAGCATGAATAATTCACCTAATGGAGGACGATGCCCGTTGTGTGCGCGGCGGGAGCCGGGGATGCTCAGCACCTGCAGGCACACGAGGATTTTGCTGCCGGGGGCTGCGTTGCCGCAGCCGGGAGGGTGCAGAGCTGGATCAGGCCCCCGGTGCTGAGCCCCCCCTCCCCGGGCTTGTGTCTGCTCCCCACCCCGGGGGACGCCCCGAGGCTTTGGGGGCGGTGGGACGGGAGGGATGCTGCATTCGGCATTACGTTTCCCCACTTAGTGGGTAAATAACCTTCATGAAGCCGGGAAGGTGGAAATCGGCCGGGGGACGCTCTGATTAATCACCCGCTCCTGCCACTTCATTTCCTTGTTCTTCATTGGGTTTATTAAAACAAATTGCAGCTGCCCGGTTCCCCCGGGCTGCCCTGGCCCTGTGGTGGCTCCCCCCCACCGCCGTTCCCCCGGGCACGGCACGGCTCGGCGAGGAGGAGCGGGAGGCCGAAGGCAGGGGGATGGCAGGTCCGGCGAGGAGCGTGGCAAAGGGCGGCATCCGCGGCTCTCTGCATCCCGTGCCTTGCTCTCGGCCGGGATGGGAGCTGTTTTTTTTTCGAAAAAGGGATGCAACCACCCTTTGGCAGCGCCGGGGTTTTCCGCTGGAGCTTTATCTCGGCGTGGGAAGTCGGTTCCATGAGCCATAAAGAAAAAGTTGGGTTTTTTTTCTCATCGCTGCCTCCAGCACCGCGGGATGAGCATCTCCTTTCGGTGTAAGCCGGTGCCAGGGCTTGGCCGGGAGATCCTCCCGCAGCTGCCGCGCTTCCCGGCACTTTATTTCTTGACAAGAGCCAGATTTATTGAAGGGACCGAGCAGCCCGTGCCCGGCCGGCGTCAGCCCCAGCGTAGGAGCTGCCTGATTTACACGCTCAGTTTAACAGGTCGCGGCAAAGGCGCGGGCAGGTCGGGCAGTCCATTGCTCCCTGCCCCAAGCTGTGTCCCCTCAAGCGTGGCTGTCATGTGTCACCCCGGAGCGGCTGCTTTTCGGTGGCACCGGAGCTGGGAAATGGAGGAATTTGTTATCGGCTCCACATCGCGTCGGTGCATCGCGATGCCCGAGCGATTTTCCTGCCCTCTGCAGTAGGAGCAGTTCCCCCCCCACTCCAATTTTCAGCTGGGGAAACCGAGGCACGGAGACCCTGGTGAGCAGCCCAGGCTCTGTGGGGTGCGGGATCTTTATCGCCCTCCGAGGAGATGCCGAGGGCTGGATCCTGACTTGGCACTGGGCCTGATCCTGTGGCTCTGGGGAAGGGGCAGCGGGACGGGGGCTGCGGCTCGCTCCGCTCTGCTGACGAGGTCTGACCGTCCCCGCTCAGCCCCCTCACTCCTCCAGCCCCTGCGGTGCTTTACGCTCTCCCTAATTAAAAGCTGCCATCCAAACGGCTCGATGATGGAAATTCTAATTAAATCAATTCCATCTTGTCGGTGAACCAGAGGTTTGCATAAGATATGCATGAAATTAATAATTATGGTTAGGGAATTAGCTGCTCCCGACCCTGTTTCTGGCGGCAGAGGGGGGGTTGGTGCACGAGCCCCTTCTCGTGAGGATGCTCCCGACCGGCGTGCGCGGCTCTGGCTGTGCAATGGCCCATCGGTTTTTCGGCTCCTTCCCTCCCGCCTGCTCAGGCTGATGTTCGGATTGATGGTTCAAGTTGGAGCGTTGCAGCCCCCCAAACGCCGGCTGGGGCCACGCTGAAATCACCGCTTTTGCCTAATTCTCCCCAATCTGGAGGGGATTCTGTCTGCCGGCGGTAGAGAAAGCGCCACACCAGCTCGTAAGCTGGCGTGAATGAAATGGGTACGAAATCAAGGTGTGTTTGCGGTGCGTTTGGGGTTGATCACACCAGTCCGTTCACCCAGGGGCAGGATGGCAGCCCCAACCCCGGCTCCTGCTGGCTCTCTCACCCCGAGGGATATTCCTCCAGGTTGGGGGTGCTTCTGGATGATGCCGACTCTGTTTTTTGGTTCAATAAAAGGGAGGAAGGAGGTTTTACCCCCTGCCCTGGGGTTATTCCCCACTCTTGATGGGACAAGGGAGCTTTGGGGTGCAGGAGAGCTGGTCCTGCTGCTCTCCCCCCCGCCCCCCCTGGGTATTTATCCCAGGCTGGAGATGAGGCAGGCAAGGTACCACCGGTGCCCAAATACGCAGCTGAGTTAAGTTTCCAGCTTCCCCTCCCTCACCGCATCCTTCTTCTTTCTAAGAACTTTGAATTCCCTGCCTGCATTTTGCTTTTATGGACCTAAAAGGACTTTTGTCTTTTATCTGAGAAAATAGCTGGTGCCGGGAGTTGGGCTATCGTAGACCAGGAGATCAAAAAGGCAGAGGGGGGAAAAAGGCAGAAGAACTCTATGAGACGGTCATTTGGGAACTGGTATTTTATTTTCACTTCCATCCAAGGCAGAGGAGCGAAAGAGAAAAGCTCTTTCCGTTTGTTTATTAAAATACAGCTTCCAGTTCGTAGCCTGTAGACCAACAGGTATTTTCTAGGCTGCGTTTTCCAGCAGGGCTTCGTGCAGGACGGGCAGCCCGGGGGTTAAACCCAGACGTGCCCCGGCCACGTCAGCTTGGATGGGATGCGGGTGGCACAGGGGGGAATAGCCGGGAAGTCTCCATCACCGGGAAATAGCCGGGANCCACGTCAGCTTGGATGGGATGTGGATGGCACAGGGGGGAATAGCCGGGAAGTCTCCATCACCGGGGAATAGCCGGGAAGTCCCCATCACCGGGGAATAGCCGGGAAGTCTCCATCACCGGGGAATAGCTGGGAAGTCTCCATCATGGGGGAATACCCGGGAAGTCTCCATCACGGGGGAATAGCCGGGAAGTCCCCATCACGGGGAAATAGCCGGGAAGTCCCCATCACCGGGGAATAGCCGGGAAGTCTCCATCACCAGGGAATAGCCAGGAAGTCTCCATCACCAGGGAATAGCCAGGAAGTCTCCATCACAGGGGAATAGCCGGGAAGTCTCCATCACCGGTGCCCTGCTGAGGAGGCAGGGATCTGTTTTTAAACTAAACCGCTTTGCAGAGGAAAAAAAAATGGTTGGGAAAGGATCCCCTGGATAGGCAGGGTTGCAAAATCTCCTGTGACGTGGGCACTGCTGCTTTCCATGCCCTCGTCGCCTGGGCACGCTGCACGCATCGCCTCCATCCCAAGCCCCCCGTGCCCATCCTTTGGGCAGCGCTGCTGCAGGGGAGGCGAGGAGGAGGGGAGGAGAGCAGGCACGGAGCAGCCCCCCCTCCCTGTTCCCTCCCCAGGATGAATGATTGCCAGACGAGCGCTTTGCCTGCTGAGCAGAATTTTAATTGAGTCTCACGCACCGGCTCCCGGTCACAGATACCCAACGAGCAGATCACAGCCCCTCAGAAAGGAGCACAAAGCAGATTGTCACAGAGAGTAATCCTATTTGTGCCTTGAGAAAGATTCCTTCCTTTCCCACTCCTTCTCCATCTCTCCCTTTTTTCCATCTTATATTTCGCAGGTAGGTAGAAGGGTGGCTGCTCCTTTCCAGGGGCCTTTTAGCATTCAGGTGGAGTTGTGGGTTTATAACACCGGTATCGCATTTAATAGAGAGCGAGCGGGGAGTGGAAGAGGGGAAAATAATGGAGAAACAAAGAAATTGTGAGATGCAGCCTGGGAGCAGGAGCGGAGGAGGATGGAGGGGGTCGTGAGACCCAGGAGGGTCCAGGGGTGGCTCCTGTACAAGCGTCCCCATCCTTGGGATGCCGCTACCCAGCCGGGCTCCCAGCAAGGTGGCTCGATCTTATAACATGAACTAGGTTTCCCACAGACCCCAAACCTCTCCCCATGCCCTCTAAGCCCGCCCACATGTCTCTGCTGCTGGGAATTGGCTAATTGCTTAATGGGGAGTGGTGATGGGTGAGGCCAAAGGCAGCCTGAGCTGATTTGGGCTCCCAGCGTGACCCAGGTGCCCGCTGAGCCCGGGCCGTTACTGGGATCCATTGCAGTCCCCTGTGGTGTTTGTGCTCCTGCAAGCTGCGATTACTGAATTAATCCTAAACTGGATTAGAGGGAGCAGGAGAGGGGGAAAGTCCTCTAAGAGCTGGGGATTGCTGCTCTGTGCCCGCTTGCCCCCAAGGCACGGGGTAGTTTGGGATCAGCGATGCCCTGAGCTCTTCCCCCTCCGTTTGCTCTGTCCTGGCAGTAAAGCAGCATCACGGGAAGGGGAGAGGGCAGCGGGCGGCCGGACCCTTCCCCGGGCTCTCCCGGCTCCGTGTAGGGTGTTGCTGTCTCTGCAGCGCTGCTGCCGGGTAGCTCCAGCCCCTGCGATGATATCGCTGCTGAATTTCGACCCTTGCCCAGGTTTTGGGCAGGGCTCCGCCAGCCCTCGCGGTGTGCTGGGCTGCAGCTGGGACAGGTACCTGCTCGGGTGTGGGACGAGGGGGGGACGGATGGGGCTCTCTGGGTCCTCGGGATGTGTTTGGTGGGGAGCTTCAGGCGGGTGGGGAGAACCTGGGCTTGGTAATTTAATAAGCCTTTTCCATCTTTAAGATAAATTAACATCTGTGGTGCGTTTTGGAGATGTAAAGTGCTGTGTAAGTGTTAAGCATCGCGTGATCCTGCGGTGCTAAATCATTCTAATGTACTGTGCGGGGTGCGGCAGCTCTGGTTAATTTAAAGGGCTTCTTTATGGCTTGGGTGGACAGGACCTGGCGGGCTGAGGTCGTCTCTGTCCTTCCAGGGGCAGGAAGCCAAAGGGAGACCTTAGCAGTGCTGTCCAGGGCAGAAGTAAGGGTTTCTCTTTGGCATCACCCATGTTGGGCACGTACGATGCTCGGGAAACCCTTCTGGGGTCCTGCTGGGTGTCCCTGAGCTTCAGGTGGTCCCCAAGCCCCGATGTTCACAGGGGCTGAGCCATACTGCGTGGCCAAGGGCTGGTACCTGCTTCCCCTGGGTGGTGCTGGTTCCCTTCACCCAGGCAGCACCCAGAGGCACCCACAGCTCTCGTGCGGGCTGGCACCCGGGGAGCACGGAGGGGAGATCAGAGCAGGCAGGTAGGGAGGCACGTTACATCCAGAAATGAAAGCTTGGGATGCTCTGAACCTCTCCTGGCAAAGCCCAGGGCTGCCCGGCTCCTTGGTGGACCTCGAAGGGACTTATTGGTGGTTGTTCTGCCCTAGGACTGGTTTCTGTTCTTCCCCGGGAGATCCTGGAGACCTTCTGAGCTGTTGGGCTCTGCCCAGGCAGGCGCTTCCGTGGGCAGAAGTGTAAAGCCACACTTCTACGCTTTCTGCTTGCTTTTATTTCCCCCTTCCCAGACACGGGTGTGTGGGGGTTCAGACCGGACTGGAGGGTGCAGAGATGTGTGTCTTGGCACGGGTTGGGGTGGTTTTGTGTCTCCTGTGCCCTATTATGGATGGAAGCCACCAGACCAAAACCTTTGGGATTCTGCCAAGACCCAGTAGAGCTGATCACCCTCCACTCTGTGGTCTCCCCTCCATGAGCTGCTGGTCCTGGGTGCTGTGCAGCATCCCATGTCTGTCTGGTGGCACGTGTTCCCACCTGACCCATGGTCTCCCTTGATATCCACCTCCCTCTCCTCCAGAGCAGGGCTTTGGGGGCATGGGCAAGGCGAGGGCATTGCTGTGGGGTGGAGATCACCTCTTTCTCCTGACGCTTTGTCTTTCCCCCCTTCCATCCCAGATCCCCCAGATCAGCTATGCCTCCACTGCGCCGGACCTGAGCGACAACAGCCGCTATGACTTCTTCTCCCGCGTTGTCCCGTCTGACACCTACCAGGCCCAAGCCATGGTGGACATCGTCAAAGCCCTCAAGTGGAACTACGTCTCCACCTTGGCCTCTGAGGGCAGCTATGGTGAAAGCGGCGTGGAGGCCTTCATCCAGAAGTCCAGGGAGGATGGTGAGTGGGTTTCTCCCAGGGTGGGAGCTCGGCATGGGCTTTGGAGCAGCTGGGGCTGGAGGAGGAAAGGCAATGGATGGGGATGGAGGGATGCGCCTGGTTGGACTTCTTGGCCTGAGCTGGGATGTGGTTGCGGTGCACGAGGAGGGGGTGGATGGCACAGTTTGGGGGATGATGCTGGGGCGGTGCAGGTTTTGGGGCTGCCAAGCTGATTGCAAGGACAACATGGTGTCCAACAAGGATCTGAGTTCTCCAGCAAGGATCGGGACCACCAATCCCAAGCTCCCTGTGCTTTGCAGGGCAGGCTGCTTTATTGCTGCCAGCTCCTTTCAGAAAGCATCTCAAGATCCCGTTCCCTGCTCCCCAGGAGAGCTCAGATCCGCCGAGCCGGTGGCTGCCGAGCCATCTAACCCCCTCCCTCTGTGGCTGAGCCACGGCGCTGGGCGCGTTCCAGAAGAAAAGACTTTTACAAATACTCCCAGGTTTTAACAGAAAATAAAGTTGGCACCAACGCGCGCTTCACCCAATTTTAGTGGAATTATCCCTGAGGGCAGGTGCTTTAACTTGTCTATAGGCTTTGGACAGGCAGAAAGTCCGTGCTCAGCAAAACTCTTTGGGAGGATTTGTCTGGAGCCAGAAAACGTTTTGCTGACGGGAGCGCGGGGATGCTTAGGGGGATTAGCAGCGGCGGAGGAGCTCGTGGGTACCCGCTGGTGGCCGAGCATCAATCCCAGGACTGGCTGGGGTGGTGAGACACCACCACAACCCAGGTGTTGCTGTCGTGGGTGCTATTACTGTGAGCCCAGAGCCGCCCCGACACGCCACAGAGGGACCGGCACAGCATTGGGGTCCCTCCTCGCTCCGGCATTGCTTCGCCTCCGCAGCATCGTGTGCACGGGGCGAGACGGGAGCTAAAGAGTGTTTTCCGAGGCAGTTAAAACCCTGCAGCGCACAGGCTGCTGCCTATTACTGGCTTAACTGTATCTGAATGGCACATTAAGTTCTGGCAAAATCGGTGGGACACCAGCCGATCTGGAGCTAGTCAAACTGTGTTATGGCCTTATAAATGGATAAAGGGAATAAAAACTTCTAGGTGACGAGCTCCTAATCAAAGCCCTATAAATAGGAACAGCGTTAATTCTGTCTCGCGCGCGCGCCCTGGCACTGGGAACCGGCTGTGCTTTTAATATGCAGAGAAACCCATCTGGGGAATCAACCTGGAATCCGCTCTTCAGGATTTTAACTTGAAAAGCAGAATATTTTCACGGGGCTGTGGTTTTGCAAGGAGGAGCGCGCGGGGATGCTTCGGAGTAGGCGGGTGCGATGCTTTGTCGTACGGCGGGGCGTGGGACGTGCTGCGCGTGTGCCCCCGTGACGGGGATGCGGGTGCGAGCGGTGCTGGGGTGCCTGCGCCGGGCTGGGGTTGTGTCTGCGCGCCGCCGGGAGGGACGGTGAGGGGCTGCGGGGGATCACAGGCACAGGGGGCTGCGGGTGGGAAGGCACCGTGGGGCGCTCAGGAGGTCTGGGGGAGCTGGAGGGGGTGCCCCGTGGGAGGGGGTGTCCCATGGGATGGGGTGCCCCGTGGAAGAGCAGCTACGAGCGAAGGGCTGGGTTTATGGCTCCGCAAACGGCTTCACCGCTAACCCTAGCGGGGTTTGTGAATGCTAACAGCAGCCCCATCTGGCTAGCGGAGATAACGAGATTCTCATCTGAATACAGGAGCAATAAGGGGAAGCAGCCTTTTGTGGGGGCGGAGGGGCATTTTTGCATTATCTCAAGTGCTTTTCCACCCCAAAAAGGGAGTTTCCTTGCCCGCCTTGGGCCAGCAGGTCCTGCCCCGCGGGGTGCCCAGGGCAGGGCTGATGGGACAGCTGGGTGACACAGGGAGGTGACAGTAATTCTGGGTTAAGCGGCTTCGTTAGCCCATGCCGGGCCCCGGTGTGCCCTTATCCTGCAGCAAGCACGGCTGGAGGATGCTCTGCCGCCCCATCCGTGGCTGCTGCCCCCCTGGGGGTCCCGGTGCCGGGCTGCGCGTGGGGCTGATGCGCAGGCACGATTCGAACCCACGCTCCTCCTCCATTAAGCACCAGTAAGGAGCAGTTGTCGTGACTGGTGGTCCCACTGCAGCACGAGCACTTCTTCTTCGAGATACCTGTGGTTACCGCAAATTCCTCTAACCAGATGGTTAATGATATGACGGCGTAATTGCAGAGTAAACGAGTGTACATGGAGTCGAAATGCACGTGTATTAATCTGGGGCTGAGGCAGTCCTGTAATTTGTGTATCCACATAACCCAACGATTATGTGCATTAGTGATAATTTAGTTATCAAAAAGCATAATTCCACTGTAATTGCGGTATAACGGCGGCGTAAGTGCAGCCCGTGCGTTATCAGCAGTAACGCTGCTTCTCTGCTCGCGCTGCAGGAATACGTTTATTTATAAGAGCCGTCGTGTATCAGCCCGAGCGTGGGGCCCCGGGGCGGCCGCTCTCCCTTGGGTGCCTGGGTGGGCTCCGAGCTGCTCCCTGGGGCATCTCCCCTGGGGGGGAGCGCTGGGGGTCATCCTCCTTCCTTCGCCCGTGGAAGGAAGCTCCGCAGCCGTGAATAACGGCATGGTCGGACCAAGAATGTGCTTTTTCTTTTTATTTTTTCCCCTTTTCTTTTTTTTTTTTATTTAATTTATTTGAAAATCCCCCAGCCTTGCCCCCTGTGGTGGCAATTGCAAGGCTGGAGGGAAGAGCAGGGCTGCGCCTGCTTCGCCTTTCAGTCTTCCCCCATAAAATCAGCTCTGTTGACACCAAATGCCTTTACACCAGTGCAGAGCCACTGAGAGAATGGGGAAAGGATCTGTCCCCTTCTTTTCCAACCTGTTTGTATACACCTGGGTCTCGTTTGCACACCTCCGGCGGCGTAAAGGGTCCTGTGATTTATTGCTGCTTTGAGGTGCCTCCAGCCTGTCCAAGTGATGTAAAAGGGCTGTCGGTTGACTCAGGATTTGGCCTCTGCTTCGGGCTTGCCAGCAGTTTGTCGAGCGGCGTAGTTTACCCGTGCTGGGGTATTTATGCCGGGGGAAAGAGCCGGCCGACCGCGGGATCGGGGCGAGCATCTCTCCGCCCTCCTCCTGCACAGCGCTCCGCTTCATTTTTCATGCGGAGCCTGAGCCTTCAGAGTCGGGTTTTATTTCCATCAGGCAATAATGCTCATTGCTGTAGTTAGCAGTTAGCGTTCAAGCTGTTTGCTTTCTGATGCATTATGAACTTGACCTTCAGCTTCAATTTTTTAGCAAAGCCGCATGAGAAAGCCTTCGCCGGTGCAGCGGGAAGCGTTTCCGCTCAAGGCACGAACTGACCCCCTCCGCCGGCGGGGGGAGAAGGCGCTCGCCCTGGGGACAGGTTGTTCCTGCAGCCGGGGCTGACCCTGCGCTACCGACAGACAGCCCTGGGTGGGACGTTATATATTCAATATTGCACTTACTCTGGCGGTTATGCTGTTGGCCCCTGGCGATCGCTGGTGGTGGCACCAACGGCCGGAGAGTCCTTATTCATGAGAGTGAGGGTTTTTTGGGTGCTAGCATTGAGATGATGTTGTGTCTGCAAAGGATGAGTTTTCTTCGGTTGTATTCATAGAATCATAGAATAGTTTAGGTTGGAAAGGACCTTGAAGATCATCCAGTTCCAACCCCCCTGCCATAGGCAGGGACACCTCCCACCAGACCAGGTTGCCCAAGGCCACGTCCAGCCTGGCCTTGAACACCTCCAGGGATGGGGCCTCAACAACCTCTCTGGGCAACCTGGGCCAGCGCCTCACCACCCTCACAGTGAAAAACTTCTTCCTAATGTTCAGTCTAAACCTGCCCTCTTCCAGTTTGAAGCCATTCCCCCTCGTCCTATCACTCCATGCCCCAGTAAAAAGTCCCTCCCCAGCTCTCCTGGAGCCCCTTTAGGTACTGGAAGGCTGCAATAAGATGTCCCCGGAGCCTTCTCTTCTCCAGGCTGAACAGCCCCAACTCTTTCAGCCTCTCCTCATAGGAGAGGTGCTCCAGCCCTCAGATCATCCTTGTGGCTCTTCTTTGGACACGCTCCAGCAGGTCCATGTCCTTCTTATGTTGGGGACTCCAGAGTGTTTAAGTGATTTAAGTGCTTCCCCCAAAGCATCCTGCAAAGGCAGTGGGTGTCAGCTCTATTTACACCGTGGCACCAAGGTGCAAGGCAGGGCCAGCAGTGGGGTGTCCCCAGTGTCCCCGTCTCCATCTCCTCTCGTACAGCATCCCCCCAGGATGCTGACCCGTGGTGTTCTTTCAGTGGAGAGACCCGTCCGCAGTCCTTCGGCTCTGCGTGCATTGACATCTCTGCTGTCGCCAAGCTCTCCGAGATGAAGGATTAGATTTATGTTTATGTAATTTAGCTGGTGAGCGCGGCATGTTATGCCATGCGTCGTAATGTGCAGCGCTCGCTTTTGTGAAGAGGGTAATATTTCCAGCCAAACGCAAGACTCCTTAGTCATGTGTCTGGATCAATTTTACACTGTCGTTTCCCCCCCTCTGTTGTTTTATCCTTCGCTGAGTTTTCCATATTTTTAGTTAAGAGGCTGATATATATTTGTGATGCATTTGTTCATCCCCATGTGACATTCATGGCTGTCTCTTTCTGGTTTTAGCCGGGTTCATTACTTTTGGTTGATGCATCGGGATGTCACCCCCAAAAAGCTGCTCCCAAGTCTTAAGGCCGAAGCGAGCACCCAATATGACTTTACAGCATGTTTGTATATACAAACCTGGAGCTCGTTAATCCTGGTTAATCACCGGCCTCGGGGACCGTCCCATCCTGCGCCCTGCGGATGCCATTCTCATGGGACAGCTGGGACGGACGGGGGGATGATGCCGATGGGTACCTGCCCCTCGCACCCCCCAGCGCTGTTTGCAGGGAGTTTTCCCCCCCGCCAGCAAAGAATGCAGGAGTTAAAGCGAGTGACCTTCAGCCCCGCGACAGCGAGGTGTGATGAGCGGTAGGGCAGAGCAGGGCTGGCCATCCAGCTCCCTTCCATCCCCGAGGACGGCGGTTCTTGTGCAGTCAGCACTCAATTACCGCGGCTCACCGGAGGGCTGCTGTTTGCTGCCAGCGGCTCAGCTCCCCGGCCAAATCCTCCCGCTCAGCAGCCGGCACGGAGCTGGATGTTGTTTTGTGGCACGATGCCGAGAGCCCGAAGAGTCCCCGCTCTGCGGGAAGGCTCTTTTTTGGGTGAATCTTTTCCTGCAGGTGTTTTCTGGCCGATAACACTGAGGGTGGGGGTGTCTCTTTTCCTCGTGGGGCTCGAACGGAGCATCTCTGAGCAGGTCCTTTCACAGTGTGGCTCAGGAAGGGTCCCTGGCACCCAGGGACCAAAATCATGGTTATACCCATCCCCTGAGTTTCTGTGCTGGGCTCTGTTGTCCCACCCCCTGCCCAAAAATCAGCGCCAGCTCTTGCTGGATGGGGCAGGTCTGGTCACTGGGGCTCTGCTGCCATCGCTTCTTTGGGTCCTGAAACTCTTGCAGGCTCCATGGAGGCAGAAATCACATTTTCTCGGTCATTTTCCTATTTCTTTCCCCCCACTGCTTCTTTTTTTGTTTGTTTTATTTATTTATTTATTTTATTTTTTGCTACTGTCAACACTGTGTACTCCAATACAGCCTGAAGGGAGGTGTGCCTCAGTTTCCCCACCCAAAATCCTTCCCTCTCCTCGACCTGTTTGTTGGTGGACGCAAAGCATCCTGCAGGCTGAGACTGGGGAGAGCCAGAGCTGGACTGGGGCTGCTGGGCTGGGAAAAATCTCCCTCCGGCCCCAGGGCTTGCTCGGTTTGCTGGCTGAAATCTGCCTGTAAAGGATGCTGCCCTCGCCTCTTCACTCTGCTCCTTGTTTTCGTGTCTCGCAGCGCTTCCAGCGCGGTGGAAGCGGGGCGGGAGGCGAGCGGGGATGGACAGAGAGGAGCTATCAGTTGTGGTGGAGGCTGGCGTGTGGGATCTGGCTCGGCGCCCGAACTGGGGCTTTGGAGGCAGCCCGAGTCGATATCTTGCTCTTTAATATTTTCGGCGTGTGTTTGGGGGGTGTTTGTGAGCTGCCACCCGGGTTGGGTTGTGCCAGGCAAACGCCGGCGGCTCCTGCCAAGGTCTGGTCGGAGATGGGCTGAGCTGGGAGATGCAGACCCGGGGGATCAGCGGAGCGGAGAGCGTGTGTGTTTTCCATGGTGTGGGCTTGGGTTAGGAGGGATGAGCTAAATTATTCTGATAAATGAATGGAAAAGCTGCCTTTGCTTTCAGGACTCATCTGGCACTTCAAGCCCCAGCTCCTGGAGTCATGTGATGGGTGGGGGTCTCTGCTGCAGAGACTCTGCAGAGCGGTGTTCCCTTTGCAGAGCAGTAGATGGGGGAAAGACTGCAAAATCTTGCTATAAACCTCCCCCAAAAATCCCAGAGTCTCTTGCCTCTTCCCAGTTCCGGGCTGGTGAGGGATGAGGGGGAAAGGAGATGCAGGGCAAGGGGCAGCTCGCCCATGGAGGGGCTGCAGGAGCTGGGGGGCTTGATTTGCCCGAGTCCCTAATTAGGTCTTTAGCAGAAGAGCCTTCCCACGGACACAGTCTGTGGTGCTATTACCTAAGTGAGAAACTTGAATTTTCTGCTCCCTGGCATCCCACCCGAGGCCCGCGGTTTGAGCTGAAGACTTGCTTTTTTTCCCCCTTCTCCTTTTCCCCATTGCAAATCCATTAATTACTGATTTAGCCCGGCAATGCGGGCGGTTGGAAAGCAGGTGCAAATGGCTCCGATTCACAATGTCTGATGAGATTTCAAAACACCGAAGAGCGGCATTTGAGCCGGTGCCAGGGACAAGGCAGGAGGCAAGTGCCAGGGGATGCGTGATGCAGAGCCCAGGGCACCCAGGGAGGGACCCACCGCTCCCGAGGGGGGACCAGGCTGCAAAACCGCGGGGCTCTGGGCGCTGCCATCACTCCCGGCTTTGCATTCCCGGGAGGGAAGGGGCGAGATGGCCACCGGGCAGTGGAGCGAGGGAGCCTACGAGCTGAGATCTGGCTGCACCAGGGGATGCGTCGGGGCTGGTTTTGGGTGACAAAAGCAGGTTGGTGTCCCCAAGTGTGTCCCCAGGCACACCTGAGCTGGTAGTGGAGGCGCTTTGGTACCAGCGGGACTGGGACTGGTGGGATATCGCAGCCTTCGCACTGGATAATCTGGGTATTGCTCTCATTAGCGCTCCACCACGACAAAGGAGGGATTAGAACCGCGTGTGATGGGACCCGGGGCTGGCGCTGCCGTTCTCCCTCGGCTCGTGCCATGGCACGGGGCCGTTTCCCCATCACACCGCTCTCCCCAGCCTGGCTTGTGCGCGGGTACCCATGGGATGGAGGGAGCCTTCCCCAAATTGCGAAGACACTTGTTGCTGCAGTGTTGAGGACGGATAGACGGACGGATGGGTGGGTGGACGGATGGGTGGACGGATGGATGGACAGACGGTGCAAACCCTCACCCCGTGCAGGACATCCCGTGCTCCATCATTAGATAGACCAAAGCACACCGACGCGATGGCGCAGGAGCTTTGCCTCCGCGAGGGAGGCCACGGAGCAGTGTCCCTAATGACTTCTCCTCTAATGAGTCGGTTCCTGGAGGCTTTGAAGTGACGTGAATAATGAATCCCGGGGCAGGGGAGCAGCCAGCCGCTCGCCAATTAAGACTCCGGGGCTTGGGAATCTCATTTAAACGGTTGGGGTTGGGAAGGGAAGGCCGGGAGCATGCAGGGGAGAGGTGCGGGTGCTGCTGGCAGAGCCCGGGCTGGGCAGAGCCCGATGCCCTCCTCGGGGTGCCCAGGGCTGCCGTGGTAGTGGGGACACGCACGTCGCTGTTCCCAGCACGGTTGAGCCGGGGCCCGTGCTCACCCGGTGCTTCACAGCCGCCGGCTCCGCGGGGAGCCCCGGCAGAGCGCTCCCTGATTGATGGCGTACGTTAGCGACAGCAAAAGCTTATTATCTACCTGCAATCAAGAGGGCACTTCAGCATCGCGCTTCCTGCAGCAGCTGCGCTCCCACCGAGCCCGTAATGGCGGAGATTAAACCCTGACCTGTGTTTGACAACACGCGTTAACCCCTCCCCTTAATGAGGAGAGTCCCCGAGGCGCCCGTTGAGCGGCCGGCAGAGCCACGGGGATGCTGGGGGAGGCTGAGACCCCACCGGGCTGGGGGTGATGCTGGTGGGAGGGACACGAGACCATGTGCTCGAGGACGGTGCAGGCAGCCATTTGCTCCCAGAGGGCTTTTCCCTGCCCGGGCTGGGGGTGATGCGCTCGCAGTCAAGCTTGGCACGGCTGGGATGGGTACACTGGGCTGTTGGGTGGCACTGGGTGCAGACCCTCGTGGTTTTGCCCCTTGGGCCAAGGTGGGACGTGGGTGCAGATGCGTCGCCACTGGCCTGGCTCTCCTGGCAGGAGGGTGGGTGGTTTCCCTTCAAGAGGGACAGAGAACTGCTGGAGAGAGTCCAGCGTAGGGCAGCTAAGATGACTGAGGGACTGGAGCATGTCCCTTATGAGGAGAGGCTGAGAGCGCTGGGACTCTTTAGCCTGGAGAAGAGAAGGCTGAGGGGAGACCTTATTATGGCGTACAAGTATCTAAAGGGTGGGTTGAAGGAGGATGGAGCCACACTCTTTTCAGTGGTTCCCAGTGACAGGACGAGGGGCAACGGGCACAAGGTGGAACATACAACGTTCCATTCAAATATACGGAAAAACTTCTTCCCGGTTGGGATGGCAGAGCAGTGCACAGGCTGCCCAGGGGGGTGGGGGAGTCCCCTTCTCTGGAGGTTTTCAAGCCCCGCCTGGATGCAGTGCTGAGTGCTGTGCTCTGGGCAGTCCTGCTCTGGCAGGGGAGTGGGGCTGGGTGAGCTCTAGAGGTCCCTTCCAACTCTGAAAATTCTGTGATTCCGTTTGCTGGAAGATGAGCATCTGTGCCAAGACTCGCCTGGGTGCGACGGGGCGGCCACCGCTTATTAACCGGGGGTGGGCTCGTTACAGCGAGCTCTGGCAGGCGACAGAGAAAGGGCTGCAAGTGGCAGCGCTGGGCGCGCTTGGCCACCTCCTGTCATTACGTCCCCACCATTTCACTCTCGCCGTCGGTCTCCGCTTCCCCGGGTGCGGGCTGATGTGTGTTTCATCCGTGGCTCTCGCAGCAGCCAACCTGTGAAGCTGTTGGCTCTGCCACCGTGGGACCAGGCTGCCACCGCTGCGGGGACTTCGGCCGGTGGCCGAAAGCAGCTCCGTGTGCTCCCGGCCCTTGGGGCTGCAGCTCTGGCTGCCTGGTTGCTGCCCCAACCCGTGGCAGGTTTGGAAACGGGCTGGAGTTGGGTTTTTCAAGGCTGTTTCATGCCTGCAAGCGCTGCCGTCCGTCGGTGATGGCGAGCACGGGATCTCGTCTGCGCATTCTCAAACCCAGCGCCTGTCTCCGGGCCGGCTCCAGCAGCTGGTTGTGGGATGCTGCCCCGGTCCTGAAGGCTTTCCCCGCCATTCCTGCTCCTCTTTGGTCCTTTTCCAAAGCTGGAAGAGGAAAGGGGTCCCTGTTCCTCACCTCCTGCCTTCTCCCGGAGTCAGACCTTGGCCGGAGTTGGGGAGCGATGCCGCTCTGTCCCGCAGGAGGAGGGAGAGCAGCCGCCTCCTCCCCATCACCGCTGCCGCCTCCTCGCTTTGATTTCTTGCTTTAAAGGAGTGTTTTGACTAAATGGATTTTTGTGCGAAGGCAGTAGGAGCATCACTTGGCAAATCCCCCTGCCCGCCGCGGCGCCCAGGGGCCATGAATAATGCAGGTGCTGAGAGCCTGCGCCGCTGGAGGTGAGCGGGGCTGCCCCGAAACGCGCGGGGCTGCCCTGAAACTCACAGCTCTGCCCACCCCAGACACCTCCCCCTGACCCCCCGACCTCTTTTTTTTTTTTTTTTATATTAAGATTTCATTAATTAAGAAGATAAAACTGTTAAGCAGTGTTGCCAGCGTGGGTGCAGGGGCTGGAGGAGGGTGCTGTGGGAGCATGGGGCTCCCCGACCCTCCGAGGGCTTTTATTTGGACTAGTTTGTGTTATTTTTTTTTAAGCCTGGAGAGCCCCGATGAGCTGTAGGGAACTGTAGGGCCCAGGTGGTGCAGCCGAGGGTTGAAGACATCCATGTACATCCTCATGGCAGTCTTTTTCCCAGCATCCAGCCACTTCTTTGGGGTCTCCATCCCCTCTTTCCCCTCCTGCTGGTGGGGCCGTGTCCCGCTCGTGCTCCGTGCTCTCCAGCCGCTGCGTTAATAAGGGCCTCATTACATCTTAATTGCCCGTATCCCTTTTTTGTTACATTCCTTGTTAGTTTGATTTAACGGAGCTGCCGTGTAACTTGGTCATTTCTGAATTGCCATTGATTTAGTCTCTTTTCTTATTTATTTATGGGTCCATCTCCTCTGCCACCCCCCCTTGCCACGCGTACGAGAAGACGGTCCCTGCCACGAGCTCACCCGAGGCCACTTGCTGCCCCTGCAAGTGCCACGGGATCCTGGGGATGCTCAAAGCCGCTGCGAGGGGTAAAGGGAATAAAACACTCGTGGAGGACCCCAACACAAAGCCTTACTGCTGTCCCAGGAAAGTCTCGAAGCTGGGTTTGCTCTGGCTGTGCTGGGAAGGGACTGGTGCTGTGGCCGCCGTGTGCGTGCCCAGAACCCCCGTGTCCCTGTGCCACGCGCTCGTGGGCACCTACGTGTGCAGGGGCAACGCGTTGTGGTGGGACGCGCGTCACGGCGTGTGCCTCTCTGTGCTCACGCGAGCCCCGAGCAGAGCACGCACAGCACGGGAGCCTCGCGGCGTTGGTGGCCGGTGGCACGTGGGTGCGTGCTCGTGCCAGCCCTGAGCTGTCACTCGCGTGCGCGCGCGCACCCCCGACTACGCCGGGGCTTTTGGAAGGCTCTTGTGTTTGCAAACTGCTGCGTTTGTTGGGTTTTCTCCTTTTATTGCCATGGAAACTGTAATTAAGCTGCACCGGCTCCTTAACCGGAGCTCTGGTCTCCGGCGGCACAGCCGGTGCCACCCTGGCCTGGCCGGGGGCTCGGCGGTGACCGGGGCCGCGTGTCCCCCTGGCAGGGACGTGCCCGTCCTGCCGGCGCTGCCTGCTGCTGCCCGTCTCGCCTGGCTGATCTGTCTGTCCGGGAGTCTGTTTATCCAACTCCCTCCTCTCCATCCATCTGGCTCCCCATATGGGAAACGAACAGCAAATTGGCCCAATTTCTTTCCATAGGAAAAAAAAAAAAAACCCACAAAAAAACCCCAACAAATGGAAAAAAAAAAAGCCCTCTCTGTGGCTGGGCTGTGGGGCGCTGGGGGCAGGCGCTGCTCCCCCAGCCAGCGGGTGTTTGCAGGGGGATGCTGCTGTCCCCATCCCTGCAAGGGGCCAATCACCCCAATTTTCCTCCAGCCCTGCGGGAGGGAGAGAACTCTCCTGTGCCGGAGGCCTCTGCCTCGGTCCCTGTCCCTGTCCTGTCGTCCCCCTGCTCCTCTCCAGGGCCGTAAACTGGGAAATCTCTCCCTGCCACCGTGTGCTAATTACTCTGACCTTTGCTTAAGCGGGGATCTTTTAGTGGCAGGCGAGGTATCAGCCGTGTCATTTACTATGCAAATTGAGACCATCAATTACATCCAGAAGGTCCCGCAATGTTTAATTTTCTCTCCCATCTCTCTTTTTATTGGCATCTGCAAAAACGCAGGAGCAGGAGGGCTCTGGCTTTTCGGAGCTGGAGGCTGGGAGCCCAGCAGCCTCGCGCGGGGACTCTCCCAGTCGCCAGCTTCCCCTCGTCTCTTTTAATTTTAATTAGCTGCTTTTGCCATCGCCCCGTGGAAAACCGGGCTGGGAGCTCCGCCGGCGCTGCAGGGATGGGAATAAAACCCTTTGCAGGGCCAGGCTGCTGTCTCAGGGGCGAAGGGCTCGTGCTGGGGCTGCAGCCCATCATCTCCTCTTCCCGTGGGCTGTTTTTACCAGTATACGACCATTGTGTGTGCAGAGCCCTTTGCAAAACCCAGTCCTGGGCTGGGGAGGGACTGGTGCTCGGAGCTGCCTGGAAAACCCTCTCCGAGCCACCGGGATGGGACTGTGTGTCCGTCGGGGGGACGGGGTGTGATGTGGTTGTGGCTGGAGATGATGGGTAATAAGAGGAGCGGTGGAAGGCAGAGAGGAGATGCGGGATGGGAGGGAGGGCAGCGCAGAAGGGCTGAGCTGGGGGGGAGAGGAGGGGTGAAGGCAGCGACCTGGGAGAGGAAATGGCTTCAAGTTGTGCCAAGGGAAGTTTAGATTGGATATTAGGAAGAATTTCTTTACTGAAAGGGTCATCAGGCACTGGAATGCGTTACCCAGGGCAGTGGTGGAGTCCCCATCCCTGGAGGTATTTGAGGGTTGTGTAGATATAGTGCTCAGGGACATGGGTTAGTGGTGGGTTGGCAGTGTTAGGTTGATGATTGGACTGGATGATCTTACAGGTCTTCTCCAATCTAGGAGATTGTGTAAGGGGAGGACTCGGGTGCGTGTCCTGGGGGGCTGGGTGGTGGCCAGGGGACTCTGGGGGGATGGCACGGTGCTGTGGGGGATGGCACGGTGCTGTGGGGGATGGCACGGTGTTGAGCCCCTCACCGGGGCGGGAGTACAGGTGATCTGGGGACCCCCCCGATCGCCTGTTGTGGGGCTGAGGAGCCCTGGGGGAGGGGCTGTCCCCAGGGGAGGGGGACTGGTGGGGGCGTCTCAGTGCCGGGGCTCTCTGTGCCGCAGGGGGTGTGTGTGTGGCCCAGTCCGTCAAGATCCCGCGGGAGCCCAAGCCGGGAGAGTTCGACAAGATCATCCGCCGCCTCCTGGAGACCTCCCACGCGCGGGCCGTCATCATCTTCGCTAACGAAGACGATATCAGGTGCGGAGGGGCCAGCCTGGCTGGGAGGGGAGCCTGGGGACGGGGTCGGGGGGAATGCACGTCAGGGCGCCCGCAGTGAGCCCGACGTGTGCTCCACGCGTGCTGCTGGCCGGGGCGTGGGATGCGGGATGCTCATGGCAGGAGCCGGGCACTGCGACAGGAGCCGGCCGTGCCTGCAGCGTGCATACGTGTCTGCAACACGAAGTAGATGTGTCGGTAACGTGGAGCAGACGTGTCTGCGTAGCTGCCTTTGCGGTGTGGCACAGATGTGTCTGCAGTGTGGCGAGGATGCACCATGCAGCGTGGCACAGACATGTCTGCAGCGTGGCAAGGATGCACCGTGCAGTGTGGTGAGGATGCACCCTGCAGCATGGCACAGACATGTCTGCAGTGTGGCGAGGATGCACCCTGCAGCATGGCACAGACATGTCTGCAGTGTGGCGAGGATGCACCATGCAGCGTGGCACAGACATGTCTGCAGCGTGGCAAGGATGCACCGTGCAGTGTGGTGAGGATGCACCCTGCGGCGTGGCATGGATGTGTCTGCAGCATGGTGAAGATGTACCCTGCAGCATGTCATGGACCTATCAGCAGCATGGCAAGGATGCACCCAGCAGCGTGGCACGGACACGTCTGCAGCATGGCAAGGATGCACCCAGCAGTGTGGCATGGATGTATCAGCAGCGTGGTGAAGATGTACCCTGCAGGATGGCAAGGATGCACCCTGCAGCATGGCATGGACGTGTCTACAGCGTGGTGAGGATGCACCGTGCAGCGTGGCACGGATGTATCTGCAGCATGGCGAGGATGCACCCTGCAGTGTGGCATGGTCACGGCTGCAGCAGGGACCCAGCAGGGCTGAGTTCAGAGCGGCCGCCGGGCACAGTGCTGCCATCAAACCACAGCAACACAGAGCTCAAAGGAGGAAAAATCCGCTTTCTCTCGGCTTTGGAAACCCCCACTGTCACAACCCGGCGGCTTCACGCCGCTCACGGGTGCATCAGAGCCGGCACAGGGCCTCGCTCAGCACCGCTCGCGGCGGGACCCAGGCGCCGGTTCTACTGTGTGCAGCCTCAGCCCCCGGCGTGGAAGAGGAACGGGTCCAGGGGGACCTTTTGGGGACCCCCCTTGCCACCTCGCCTGCCCGGCGGGGCTGGGGGACGCGGCCACGCTTCGAGGTGATGAGCTGCTCTGCAGGCGAAGCGACGTCTTGCAGCTCCCGTTGTTTATGGAGCAGAATGATTCACATGGAACTACCCCTGATTTCCTAAGTATCTAATTTATTAATCAGCAAACATTATGTAAATGTGGGTAAACTGCGATTTTAAATCAGTTTACATCAGATGTGCAAACGCTCCGAGTTTCTTTTTTCCTTCCTTAATAGAAATGTCTGCAAACCTGACATTTACGCGGGCGTGTGGTGAGAAACGGGGGATTTACCTCGCTGTGTAAATGGCAAGCCCCATTAACCGGGGTTTGTAAACATTTACCCATCCAAATAGGATTACATCCCGTGAACAGTGGTTTACGCACACCCACCTCACGCCGGGTGAGCGTGGATTTACCCCGGGCGTGGAGGCTGCTGTGATCCCGACCCTCGTGCCAGCTCGGGCTGCGGAGCCTGGAAGATGCTGTGCTGCCTCTCCCGAAACGTGGAGGGCCACGTGGAATTTCTGCCCGCCTCAGAGCGGGTGGAAATCACCCATCTCGCGGGAACGTCCTTAATTCGCCCCGGGGAGATGCTGCCCTGCACAAGGACCGCGGGCAGCTGGAGGCGCTGCTTGTGCCGGGAGCGGGACGTGGGCTTTGCTCACCTCCCCGGGAGCTTGGGGCAACCCGGGAGGAGCACGGAGCAGCCGGCACGGCTCCCCGGCTGCTTGCTGGCCCCGCGGCTCCCGAGCACGCCTGCCTCTTCCCGTCTTGTCTCCACTCTCTGCTCGATTTGTAGGTTTTTTGGTTGGGTTTTTTTATTTTTTTTCCTTATTACGCGTTTCAAACACCATCTGGACTTGAAATGATCAGCTCCCGACGGCGGGGGGTGAGTCACAAACCTGCCTCCTCGCTGCACGGGGAGACAAAGCTGCCCTGGGCCCCGCTCCTTACGGGGCTGGGGACCCACACGAGCCCCCGAGGGGACAGCGAGCCCCGGGGAAAAAAGAGCCCGGAGGGTCGGATCCAGGGAAGTTCCCATCCACTGCTAAGATTTTCTGAACTGGCTGATGCCGGTGCAGCGTGTGAGCGCGTGCGGCTGAGTGTCTGGCCACGCTGAGGGATGCTCGGCAGGATGGATGGCATCCCCGACTCCCCGCTGCTGCTCGGCTGCCCAGTTGAGCCCAGCAGAGCCCAGTTTAGCTCTAGCCTGGGCACTGGCAGCACTGGCTGGTTCTCTCTTTGTGGTTTGCGATGCTGATCGGAGCTGAGAGCCCACGCGCGCTCTCCTGCGCTGCTGCTTTTCCTGCCTGCTGTGGCACAGCCTGATTTATTTTTTTTTTCCCCTAATGTTGGGTAATTAAGGGGGAAATTCAATTACCAGTCAGCAAATATGCAAATGAGGTGGGAGAAGCAGCCTGCGTGCCCGGGCTGGGGAGGACGGAGGGTGCGGGAGCTGAGCAGCGCGGTTCGGTCTCATGTATCCGTATGGACGGGGTCTTGCACGGTGCCCGGTGCCGACCGGGTGCCCGGAGTAGGAGATGCAAACGGTGCTGAGCACTGCCCCGTGCCAGCATCCCCTCTTCCATGGGGCCGGACACACAGCCGGTGCCCCGGCCCCGCGGTGCCGGCGAGTGCCAGCGCCTGTTGCTTCTCTCCGCAGAAGGGTGTTGGAGGCGGCCAAGAGGGCCAACCAGACGGGACACTTCATCTGGATGGGCTCGGACAGCTGGGGCTCCAAAATCTCCCCCGTCCTGCACCTGGAGGAGGTGGCCGAGGGCTCCGTCACCATCCTGCCCAAGCGGGTCTCTGTCAAAGGTAAGGGGCTGCCCTGGGTGGGTTCCCTCAGCTCCCCCCTGGGTCGGCTGTCCTCCCCAATGGCATCCCCTTAACCGCAAGGTTTTTGGCTGCGAAAGGCTCTGTGTTTTGCAGTGGGTCTTTCCTGAGTGGGTTTTCCCGCCTGCAGCTTTGCCCGAGCGGCAGCTCGGACACAAACCCACCGCACTCTTATGCGTCCCCAGATCCCATCGCTCGTGAGACCCTCCTTCCCCTCTGCCTGGGGAGTTTGGGGCCATGTTAAGCATCTCTCTGCCATCCCAGCGATTTATCCCCTCCGTCCCCTCTTCCCCGGGCAGGTTTCGACCGCTACTTCTCCAGCAGGACGCTGGACAACAACCGCCGCAACATCTGGTTTGCTGAGTTTTGGGAGGAAAATTTCCACTGCAAGCTGAGCCGCCACGCGCTGAAGAAGGGCAGCAGCATCAAGAAGTGCACCAGTAAGAGCTGCGGGGATGCGGCGGGCGAGCGGAGGCTCCTGAGCATGTGCCGCCGTATCGTGACGGGGTGCGCGGGGACATGAGGACGATGGCAGAGAGCCCAGGGCAGGCGTTGGAGAAGTTTCTCTTCCTTTCCCCTTATGGCCTTTCAGCTCCGCCATATCCTTATTGCTCTGGAGCTGCCAGCCCAGCTCGAGGCAGTTTACGTGGCCGTTGATACTCTGTGCGTGGCCGTCTCGGTTGTGAGCGTGGTTTTTTTGGACTAAGCATCAAAGCCAGGTGGGAATTTGGGGAGGGTTGGAGAAATGCCGGTGCTTCTGCGGCGTGGGGAACGCGGGGGGAAGCGGAGCCACTCACCTGCGCGGGCGCTCGGGCGTCTGCTGGGCTCGCGATGGCAGCGGATCGCTTAAAAGCGGGCGGGAGCGTTGCGCAAAAAATGCTTCCGCGCATCCTGATGCGCCGTGCGTGACGGAGGGAGCGCGTGGAGCCTCCTCGGGGCGCGTGTGTGCGCGAAGGCGCAGTCTCCGCGCAAAGCTCCCGGGGCTGCTCCCTCTCCTTGCGCATCTCCCTTCCCTTGGCCTCGGCTCCTGCGGGTCCAAACCCATCCAGAACCTGGAGGGGGGGGGTTGGGACTGAATTCTTCATTATTTCGCAGCATTTGGACAACTGCTTCTTTTTAATCGCGTGCTTGGCAGAAGCACCGTTGTCCCGTGGGAGGCACGAAGCCACCGGTGCATCCTTCATCCCTTGCAAGCAGCTCCTGTCCCGGTCCCAGTGAGCGGGCTAAAACCCGGGGGGGTGGCAGAGGAGTGATGCCAACTGAAGGATGCGGCTCGTGCTTTGCCGCTGAGGCTGCGGCTGCAGCGTGCCCATGCCCGCAGGGAGGGTGCTGCCCCTCGGGAGGGTGCAGGGGTGCCCGGAGAGGAGGCGATCGCCCCGGGGCACGTGCTGGAGCGATGTTTGCCCGTGTCTCGTTGCCGACTGCTTTGCCGCTGTGCCCCTGTGCCACTCCAGGCAGGGAACCACGTCCCGTCAGATCCCAGGCTCCCTCCTCACCCCCGCACCGCGCATTTTTAGCCATTTCCAGCTAAAAGAGACTTGTAGGGATTAATGCAGTAAACAGGGCAGCCAGGGGATCTGTCTTGCTGACAGCGCCGCTGCCGAGGTGATGGTTGGAGGCTCAAGGAGGTGACATGTTTACTGAGAGATGGGAGAGATTTACTGCCTGCCTGGCACCGGCTGAAGACAGATAACGACGCGGCGGCTCGCAGGCTGCGACGTGGCAGGACTTGGGGACATTTGCGCGTCCCCCCCGTCCCCGCGGGAGGGAGGTCTGTGGAAGCCGTGGTACGCCAGCAGGCGGATGGACTTGCCCGTGCCTGGAAAGTTTGATCATTAAGGGATTTTTTTTTCCCCCCAGTTTCACCACCGAGGATGAGAGGGATGGTGCTTCTACGCCCTGTCCCTTGCAGGCATTCCCCAAATGTTCAGCTGATGATTTGGGGACACCTCTCTATCCCCGCAAGGGCTTTCCAGTGCTGCAGTTTCCCCAGGTAGTCTTGCGGCTAGTGGCTAGTGCCTCGGCATGAGCTTGCCTAGAAGAAAACTTGCCCGTGGCCATGGCCTTGGGTAGCTGAGAGCTCCTCGTCCTTCCCGGTGGCGTGAAGAAATCCCCGACACCAGGAAATGCATGAGCAGGTCCTGCAGACCGCTGATCTCTTCATCTTCATAGTAATGTAGCATTTAAACAAGCAATATTTCAGGGCCAAGGTATTAGTGGAGGCAGCTGAAACCACGACATGGCAAATGTCCTAGGAACTGTCTTTAAATTATCTGAATTTGTCAGCAAATAAATTATCTCCTGAACGTTTGGTTGGCAGATAAGCGGAGAGGGGAAATAACGCACGAGGAAGCGAATAACCTGCCCGTGCGGATCCAGGAGCTCATGTGCTTATGCGAATGTCCCACGAATGTCCCGTTTGGGGCTGTTTTATAGAGGGAATTGTACTGACTTTCCCCATGAGCTTCGGGTTTGGGTACAGCCCAAAGTGCGCAGAGAAATGCTGGCTTTTGCATCCCAAAAACCAAACCGAGGGGTCCCACCACCGAACAGGACGGCTCATGGCTCTCGTTCAGGTATGGAAGAGCTGGGAGGAAGGTGAGGGGCGAGGGCTGGGGTGGGCATCGGATTTTGGGGTGATTCCTGTTGGCAGCTGCCCACGTTATCCCCAAGACCAGTCCCAGCACCCATCAGGAGCTGTGCACACCATCCCCGGTTTGTCCTGCTGGGAGCATGTCCCTTATGAGGAAAGGCTGAGAGCACTGGGACTCCTCAGCCTGGAGAAGAGAAGGCTGAGGGGAGACCTTATTATGGCGTACAAGTATCTAAAGGGTGGGTGGAAGGAGGATGGAGCCAGACCCTTTTCAGTGGTTCCCAGTGACAGGACGAGGGGCAACGGGCACAAGGTGGAACATAGGAAGTTCTGTTCAGATACACGGAGAAACTTCTTTATGGTTGGGGTGGCAGAGCACTGCACAGGCTGCCCAGGGGGGTGGGGGAGTCCCCTTCTCTGGAGGTTTTCAAGCCCCGCCTGGATGCAGTGCTGAGTGCTGTGCTCTGGGCAATCCTGCTTTGGCAGGGGAGTGGGACGAGATGATCTCTAGAGGTCCCTTCCAACTCTGAAAATTCCGTGATTCCGTGACCAGGATCAGGCCAGGACCTGTCTCCCACTTCCTTTTGCAGTAGGATCTCCTCAGCATCCTTCCCCACCTCCAAGCTCCCTCCGCCGGGCTGCGTCCCCGACCCTCCGGGGTTGGGCAGGCTGCCGGGGGGAAGGATCCCCGGCTCGTGCCCAGCCAGCGGGGCTGGAAAGGATCCTGCCAGCCGCCGCCTCGTTAATAATTCACACACGTGCGGCTGCAGACGGGGAGGTGCTGGGGGGCCGCGCGTGGAGGCGGAGGAGCCGATGGCAGCGCCGGGTTCGCCGGGCCGATGGGGTGGCGAGGGCAGGGCACAGCTTGGGGCTCCGTCCCCCACTGTGACCCGCGTGGGGACCGCAGGATGCTCCCAGCCCTACAGGCTACTCTTTTTCCAGAAGAACTAATTAATGGCCTTCGTTTAGCAGGGCTGGATGGTAACTCCGCTTTGAAGCAGTGCTGGGGATTTCGCTGTGCGCTCACCTCTGCGGATAGATGCAACGCAGCAACGTGGGCGGAAGGGAGAGGAGCTTTTATTTGATTTTATTCCCCCCCCCCTTCTTTATTTGTGATTCTTCATATTCTTTTCCCTTTTTGTTTTGCTTCACTTTGGTCTCTTCTTAGCATGGGGTTGGTTTTTTTTGTGGCACCGGCTGTTTTCCAGCACAGCGTGCCCCCGCCGGGCCAAAGGGGGAGGATTTGCGTTGCTCGCCGGGTAGTTAAGATGATAAAATGCTCCTGTTGACCGAGTCCGGGTCTGAGCGGGCAGGGGCGTCCCGGCAACGCCTCCGCTCACCTTTCCTTCAGATCCACCGGCTCTCCAAACGGGCACTGCCAGCCTCGCCGCCAGGGCAGCTCAAGCCCTCATTGCAGAGGGATGCTGGCAGCGAGCATCCCTCCTCGGGGGGGGGGACGGTCCCGTCTCCCCAGATGGGCTCATCCAGCCCGAAAACGCGGCGGTGGGTGCTGGGTGCTGCTGCCAGCGCCCATGAGGTTCGGAGATTCAGAGGCGACAACGTCCCTCAGCTCTCCGGAGAGGCGCTGTGAGTGATTTTGATTAACTCCTGCCAAAAGCCGGTGCCGGAGATGTGATGGGAATTGATGCTAATCCCGTCTCATCCACCGCTTGAGAAGATAGCGGCGTCCGTCCTCCGAGGGGTGCCCGCGGAGGCTCATCATGCACTTGAAAATTAATTATCAGCCCTGTAGAACGATGCACGACCCTGCTATTATAATCAGCGGGGTCACATCCCTTTTGCGGTCCTTATCTATTGCGAGTTTGGCAGAGATTTATTGTCTCCGTGTCGGGAATGAACCTCGGCCTCCTGCTCTGCGTTGACCCTCTGTACACCAGTCTAATTCCCATCTGGAAAAAGCAGCTGGGGCCTGGGAAAAGGTGCTCGATGGACAGCCCCGGAGACCTCTGCATCTCCACGATGGCTCATCTTCAGCACCAGAGCAGCTTCTCCCACCGTGCCAGGCTGATGCTGCGCACTGCAAGCCAGCGGGATATTTGGGAGGAAAATCCCGCCTCCGCGGCCTGTGTTGGCACAGCGGGTTGTATTTTACTTGCTGGGACCTGTGCGGGATTTGAGGTGCCTGCTAGGAAGCCGAGGAGCCGGGAAGGGACGAGTCCCGGGTCCTGTGTGTCCCCTGGGCTCAGCAGGCTCTGCAGGGTGGCAGCGGGACTGGGACATCCCCGCGGGCTCAGCTCCCTTGGACAGTCTATTACACCCTTTTTTTTTTTAATGGGTAATTATCTTGACAAGATAGAGTGGCTTGTCTGCGCCTTGAGAGATGAACGCAGGGAAAGGCCCAAAGTCGAGGGAGAAGATTAATAGCCCCTGTCAATAATGTGGAAGAAAGGATAACTTGACGGGTTTCGCATGAGTAATCTCCACGTAGTCCAAAAGCATTTTTATAACTTTGAAGGATGGGCTATAAATTCACCTCCTTGATATCATCTTTTCTTGTTGGTCAGTTCGCTATCAATTTGCTTTAGTGTCTTGTCAGTGGCACGTTTCGCTCTCCGTCCCGGCCCGGGGACGTCACCGCTCGGCAGAGACCTGCTCCGCATCCAGCGCTGGCTTTGTCCCACCTTCCCGCAGCAGGGAGGGAGGGAATCAGCGACCGCAGCTTGCCTCTGCCTTCTCCGTCCCCGTCAGCGCCGTGCCCTGGGCCCCCTGCAGCCACCGTAAAACCCCACCTTGCATCAGGGAGCATCCGTGCACGGTGGAGCCAGAATGAATTTTGGAAACCCTTGGATGGTTTTTTAGGATGCCTCCGCCTCTGCGGAGGATGGAGGGCCGTGCCTTCGGCTCCCTGAGAAACCCTCTTTCCCTTTGGCTGTCGCCGAAGGAGCTGTGGCCTGGCGGGGTGCCCGGCCGTGCCGCAGAGGCGCTGATGGAGGTGCAGAGGCCGCGGCTCTCCGCTGCGGCGTCACCCCATGGGAGATGCTTTCTTAGCTGTAATTAACAGCGTGCTACATTAATCGGTGTCTTTTGCTAAATGATTAACATGTTTCTAGTCCCATTAAGGGCAGTTATGACAGGAGAGGCAGGCAGCTGTCGCCGGTAATTACCAGATCCTTGCAGGATGCTGCACGCTGGGATGGCCGGGGAGGCTGTGGGGTCAGCGGGGTGGGAGGGCGGCGGGGGGTGACAAGGGGAGCAGGGTGACAGGAGGCTTCGGGAATGTGATGGAGGACACGCAGCCAGTGATGGATACTGCCCGGGCGGTCCCTCGACGCCACTGATAGACACTGAGCCGGTGGGAGCTCCTGGCCAGGTGAAGGAGGTCAGCCTGCGGGGGTGAGGATGGGGTGTGGATCACAGCCCAGCCCGTGTCCTGCTTGGGGACCTGGGAGGACGGGGATGTCCCATGGCACTGGGACGTGACACCCCCAGGGCTCTTGGAAGCACAGCGGGGTGCCAGCACCCACCTTTTCAGAACTGCATTACAGGTTGGTTGGGTGTTTCCCCAGTGAACGTGTTTCTTGGCTGCACGTCACCCTCCTCCTGCCCGCAGAGGTCAGCTCGTGGACCCCAAACCTTCCCGGCGTGCTGCTCAGAGGGGCTGAGGTGAGAGCCACAGTGTGTCCCCCCCGGCTGTCCTTCCTCACCCCTCCGGACAAGGGACACACGGGCACCGGGAGCACTTTCGGCTGGCGGAGAGGCTCGAGCCCTGAGCCCCGGCAGTGCAGACACAGCCGATGCCACGGGACGGCACCGCGAAATACATCTGCGATGCGGGGTTCGTTTTGGGAAGAGTTTGGGGTTGTTTGAGATGCGTTTCTGCCCTGCTGCTCCTTCCCGGGACATGCCTCGGGAGCATAAGCTTCCCGCTGGGATAGAGGTGCCCTGGCTGGCTGGTGGGTTTGTAGTTTTGGGAATGGGGTTGGAGTTTCCAGCTGCTTCAGTCCAGGGCAGGCTTCTAGGCAAGGGCTCAGCCGCAGTAGAAGTGTCCCTGCGGGGGATGGCTGGGACGGCAGGGAGGTGGCAGCCCTGCTTTATGTGTACCCGCAGACCGCGAGCGGATCGGCCAGGACTCCTCGTACGAGCAGGAGGGGAAGGTTCAGTTTGTCATCGACGCCGTCTATGCCATGGGCCACGCTCTGCACAACATGCACAAGAACCTCTGCCCCGGCAAGGTGGGGCTGTGCCCCCGCATGGACCCGGTGGATGGCGTGGAGCTGCTCAAGTACATCCGCAACGTCAACTTCTCAGGTCTGTCCGTCCCCGGGGTGGTGGGGAGGAATGGCCCCATTGGGACTGGGTGTCTCGGGTTGTCCCCCGTTATGGGTGACACGACAGCACCCACGATTTATTCTTGTTAGCATTTGGCACCCGCTGCGCTGCAAATGCTGGGGGCAAAGACAGGGTGATTTTGCAGCAGATGAGGAGGTCTGAGCTTCCACATGTCCTGGGAGCCTTTGGAGAGTAACCCAGCAGTAATCCTGCCCTCCCCGTGCCATCCTGCCTGCCTGGCCTCCCCCCTCACCCGCTCCCCCCCGCCGCCTCCAGCTCATGGCTGGCAGAGGTCCCACTGAATCACACCGCTGTGTCCTTGTCTGTCTTCAGATCTCCTCTGGAAATGCATCTTTTCCTCTGCTCTGTCTCCTTAATAAACATTTTCTGTCTTGTCCTCCTTATTACTTCTATTTATCTCCACTCTGTGATCTCCTCTGCAGTGTCTCTTTTATTTATTTTCCCTCTTGCTTGATTTTTCTCTTCCTTCCTTTCATTAGTATTTATCTGCACAGTTCACTTGATTTAGCTTTAAAGCTGCTTTTCCCCCCTTTCTTAAAAGAAGCGGAAAACCGGCCGGTGTAAGAGCGCTCGGTGCCTGGCATCGCTCGCTCAGGGAGCTCCTGAGCGGGAGTCGGTGGGTCGATGCCATAAGGTCCCCGCACCAGCTCGGGTTTGGGTTTGGTTTTCTTTTCCCCAATTCCTTCCTCCACCCTGTGCCTGCACCGGCATCGTCCTGGCAGCTTGCGGCACTCCCAGCAGTGAGCAACCCCACGCCAAGGGGGAGGCGTCAAACCGGAGCCCCCTCCGATGCCATCACCCCGTGCTGTTGGGTGCTGAGTCCTCCCTCTCTCGCAGGCATTGCGGGGACTCCCGTGACGTTCAACGAGAATGGAGACGCGCCAGGGCGTTACGACATCTACCAGTACCAGATCAGGAACTCCACTCCTGAGTACAAAGTCATTGGGCAATGGACCGACCACCTCCACCTAAAAGTAAGGCTGGGGGCTGGCTGGTGCCCGCAGCGTGGCCGTGCCAAGGGGGAGGTCCTGCAGATTTCTTCTGCACCCATTGATGCCACGTAGGGTGTAGCAAACCCCGCTGGGAGCCAGGGAGCCTGTGGGTGCACAGTTAGGGAGCCCATGGGTGCACAGTTAGGCAGCCAAACTTGGGGGGAGTCAGAGCGGGAGGGTGTCCCCTGAGTACACGCTTGTGGTTCAGCCACAGTGACCCACCATCAGTGTGACCATGTCCCACAGGCTCTGGGCATCCAACTTTGCAGCTCTGTTAAGGGAAGGAGAAGCCAGAACAGAGCAGAGGGGGTTTTCCCAGGGAAGGAGGGGCTTTGTTTTGGGCTTCTGGTGTTGAATCTTCCCAAAAAGCCAATGGAGAGCTTTACCACCTCCCTGTCCCCATGCTGGGTAGGGCTGGGGTCCCTCATGGGATGTACTGATGGGGTGAGGGGCCGGGGCCGGGCAACACTGCCATGAGACGAGGCAAGCCGTCCCCCCGTGCCCCAGGGATGCTCGGCAGATGCCAAGCTCGAGTGTCAGTGGGGCTGGTGCCATCTCGCCCCGCAGGTGGAGAGCATGCTGTGGCCGGGGGGTGGGAGCCAGCTCCCCAGCTCCATCTGCAGCCTGCCCTGCAAGCCGGGCGAGAGGAAGAAGTTGGTGAAGGGCATTCCCTGCTGCTGGCACTGCGAGCGCTGCGATGGCTACCAGTACCAGCTGGACGAGTTCCACTGCAAGCGGTGCCACTTCAACGAGCGGCCCAACGAGAACCACACCAGCTGCACCCCCATTCCCATCATCAAGCTGGAGTGGAGCTCGCCCTGGGCTGTGGTGCCCGTCTTCATCGCCATCGTGGGCATCATCGCCACCCTCTTTGTGGTGGTCACCTTTGTGCGCTACAACGATACGCCCATCGTCAAGGCGTCGGGGCGGGAGCTGAGCTACGTCCTGCTGACGGGCATCTTCCTCTGCTACGCCACCACCTTCCTCATGATCGCCGAGCCCGACTTGAGCACGTGTTCCTTGCGACGCATCTTCCTCGGGCTCGGCATGAGCATCAGCTACGCCGCCCTGCTCACCAAGACCAACCGCATCTACCGCATCTTCGAGCAGGGCAAGAAGTCAGTGAGTGCCCCCCGGTTCATCAGCCCCGCTTCCCAGCTGGTCATCACCTTCAGCCTCATCTCGCTGCAGCTCGTGGGCGTCTGCATCTGGTTCATCGTGGACCCGTCCCACTCTGTCATTGACTACGAGGACCAGCGGACTACAAACCCCCACTTTGCCCGGGGCATCCTCAAATGTGACATTTCGGACCTCTCCCTCATCTGTTTGCTTGGGTACAGCATGCTTCTCATGGTCACCTGCACTGTGTATGCTATTAAGACCCGCGGGGTCCCGGAGACCTTTAACGAAGCCAAACCCATCGGGTTCACCATGTACACTACTTGCATTGTGTGGTTAGCCTTCATCCCTATATTTTTTGGGACGTCGCAGTCGGCGGAAAAGGTAAGGGAGGAGGGGAGAGGTCTGGCTGGTGGTCCTGTGGGCTGCAAAGAAGGGGGCTGAGAGAGCCTGACATATCCTAAGTGAGGAAGGGCGCTTCTCTGCGCTCCTGCCGGTTTGGGAATTGTGGTGGGAGGTGTTGGTTTGCAAACCTCTGGCTCTACTGGGGAGCAGAAACCACTGCCTCCAACCCCGTTTTCCTTTTCCCACTTTTTGCGGTTTTCCTCACTCCTGCCTTCCTGGCTTTCCTGTCTCATTTCCTCCCTCTCCCTCCGGTTTTCGGTGCCCTCTCGGCTTCGCTGCCCCTCTCCGGACAGAGCGGCCGCGGGCAGCACAGGCTGCTGCCGTGTGGGCTGGGGGAGGACGAGTCCCCGGGGCAGATCCAGGTCCATTAACACCAGTTCTGCATGGAAAAGGGACCAAGTGCTGCCCAGCTGGCTCCTTTTCCTGACGCTGAGTCAGGGATGGAGGCTGGAGAGATGGACCTGCCCTCTGAAACCCCCAAAAGCTGGAAGCAGGAGAGGGCGAGGGCACGGGAGAGGGAGCAGAGCAAAGAGCAACCCCTCGGAGCGTCCCCCCCCTCGCTGGGGCATGTGGCAGCTCGCGGCTTCTCGCTCGATTACTGTTTCAGTGTGATTTTAATTAACACCTGTGTGTTTGGCAACACAACACCGATGACAAATTGCTGGGCTGTGGCGGGCAGGGTGGCGCAGAGCTGCGGCGGGGAGGAGCTGAGGGCCGTGGGGTGCGAGCATCCCCTGCGCCTCCGGATGCGGCATTGCAGACAGCGTGGATGAGGCCGGGGCAGATAATCCCAGACGTGGATTTGTGCTGTAAAACAACCTGTTTGTCTGTCTGCCTCCTCTTCCTCGGCCCCCCAGACTTGGCGTGGAGGGTGGTCCCGGTGCCGGTACCCGTGGGAGCGAGCCCGGCCTGGATGAAGCTCTGTGCTGATGTGAGAGGGAGCGAGAACAAAGAAGAAAAAAAAATCTCATGAATGAGACCCAAATCCCCTTTGCCTGCCAGCCAAAACAAGAATCCCGTTTATGTTAAATGCGAACAGCTCACGCCTGCCAGCCCGGAGCTGCCTGTGACAAATAAACCTCGGTGTTGCCATTCCCTGGGAATCCCCGGGGTGACCCACCGCCCGGATGCCCTCTCTGGACCCATCATGACTGGGATAATTTCCCCCGAGTGTGTCCCCCGTGATGCTGAGCCGTTGAAGCCACGACTTTTGGAAACGCCTGTTGCAAAAGGGCCAGGGGTGGTTTGCTGAGAGATCTTTTGCTGCGGACACCGGAGTTTCAGACGTGTCCTGGAGAGCTGTGTCTGCTCAGAGCATCAAACCCCGGAGCTCGAGGGGGCTGCGTCTGCACAGGCACCTTCATAGAATCATAGAATGGTTTAGGTTGGAAAGGACCTTGAAGATCATCGAGGTCCAACCCCCCTGCCATAGGCAGGGACACCTCCCACCACACCAGGCTGCCCAAGGCCACGTCCAGCCTGGCCTTGAACACCTCCAGGGATGGGGCCTCAACAACCTCTCTGGGCAACCTGTGCCAGTGCCTCACCACCCTCACAGTGAAAAACTTCTGCCTAATGTTCAATCTAAACCTGCCCTCTTCCAGTGTGAAGCCATTCCCCCTCGTCCTATCACTCCATGCCCCAGTAAAAAGTCCCTCCCCAGCTCTCCTGTAGGCCCTCTTTAGGGACTGGAAGGCCGCAATAAGGTCTCCCCGGAGCCTTCTCTTCTCCAGGCTGAACAGCCCCAACTCTTTCAGCCTCTCCTCATAGGAGAGGTGCTCCAGCCCTCGGATCATCCTCGTGGCTCTCTTCTGGACACGCTCCAGCAGGTCCATGTCCTTCTTATGTTGGGGACTCATAAGAAGGAGTTGGCTTAGCCAAAAAGTCTCTATCGAGGCAGCCCGCGCTGGCTGGAAGTGTGAAGGAGAATTAAAGGAAATAAATGGAGCCTTTTGCAGCATTTCCATTTTGATGAGATGGCAGGGGAGATACTAACAAGAAAGCAGGTTTTTTAAGAAATTATTGCAAAACAAAAGCTCCCTTAAAGCCTCCTTAATGTGCTCAGCATACTGTGGGTAATAAAGATGGAAATGATAATGATTGTAGATTATGCGCAAGGTTGCTCACCTCTTCACTGCAGCTTGTCATGGGATAATTTAGGGCTGCCGAAAGCTGGCTGTCAAGCAGCAATTCGACAATAGGCTGTGCCTCACTTCGGGGGTTTGTAATGTGCAGGGCTTCTCTGTTATTAGGCTGCTAACAAGCTGATTAGAGGCGGAAAAAGTGATGTTCCCAACTCCCCTTGGACGCAGCTCTCTTTCTCAAAGCCTGCCGCTGCCGTGGCGTCCGCTGAGCCATCCCCGGAGGGGGTTGTGGTGTTTCAGCTCGGCGCTCGGCCGTGCCGCCGGGGGACGTCAGCTCTGAGCCTCTCCAGGCTGTGGCTGAAGGGGCGATGGATGCTCTCAAAAGGGCAGCGGGAGGAATCTGGTGCTCAGCGCCGCCTCGATGCTTTAGCGGCTGGTTTGGAGTCTTGGGGAGAAAAAGGTCCAAAAGGCGGTGGTACGCAGCCTGCGCAGAGGATCTGGCTGCGAGCATGTGGTTAGGATGAAAACTGGGGGTGTTGGCATTGGCAGCACCCCGTGGCGGTGGTGGTGCTGCCCGGGATGCTCAGCGGGGCATCCCCAGGGCGCCGCAGGGAGGGATGCTCTCGCCTTTGCCCCGTTGCTGCCTGGACCGAGGCCCCGCTGGGCTCTGTGGAGGGTCAGCACACCTTGGAAAAGAAAAGCCAGGAGCGTCGGCCGGGCCGTTGTTCTCCCTGTAGAGCACGGCTGGAATTTCACTGGAGCCCCGAGGATGCCACGGGGCAGACCCACACCTCCAAACAGCGCCCAGCGCCGCTGCCCGGCCCCGTCTGAGCCTGCGGCCGAGGCTGCCTCGTGGGCCGGAGGAGCTGGATAAAAATCTCCATTTTTATTTTGCTTTACCTCGTGCCTACAACTTTGCATGGAGGTGGCATATTATTATAACAAGTCCCCCAAGCCTTTTCTCAAAAGAACCTCTTATCCCTGCCGATCCCAGTGGATTACAGAAATAGCAATAACAGAGGATCTAAAGAAAGAGACAATTTCCTGCGCTGATAAGGCGGCAGCTGAACAGCGGTGTCATTGTCTGGTTCTCTGTTTATCACGTTTGCTTTCAGCGAGGGAAAAGAAGGAGAGAAGAAGAAATGAGAAGGAATGTCCGGTGGTTTGAGCAGGTTTTCCCTTCCCTGGCACCCGTGGCGGTGCAAAACCTCTCGTAGCTGGGTCAGGCCTGGATTTAGGGGAGGAGGTTGCCAATTAATGGCAGAGACTTGCTTTAGGACAAACACAAGCTGTGCAGGGCTGTGCCTTGAGCCTGGGCTGCTCCCGCCGGGGCAGGAGTTGCTCATCCAGCCCTGGGGCAAAGCCTGAGTGCGGCGCTGGGCTTGGGGACTTGTGCTGGGTCATTTAGGGTTGCTGCCATCCCTCGACGCAGCGTCATCATCCTGAGTCAGAGACAGGCTGTGTTCTTTGATCCCATCCACGGAGCAGCGGATGCCGCTGAACCGGGAACTGTACTTCTTTTAGAACGGCAGCGCTCACCTCAAAGGGCTCTGGGGGAAGCTCAGGAGTCGTTAACGGAGGGGCAAAGCGGGGTCCTGGGTTGGAAACCAATTAAGAGAGTAAGAACCAAAATCGTGAGAAACGGTCATTTTTTTGATGTGGCGAAAGGTTAACTGTGCTGTGCTTCACGGCTGTGTTTAGACTCCAGGCTAAAAATATTTCTCTCTGAGCTGAAAAAGGGTTTGCCGCGACGCTGTTGAGGTCGGCGCGGGCTGCAGAAAACGGGGCTGTTTCTGGCAAATGGATCATTAGGGTGAAGGCGGCCCCGTGAGACCCCAAAAGGGCTGCAGGGGTTTGAGGAGGGCAAAGAGATGGGGGAAAGCATGGGGAGCCCGGAGCTGGTGCCACCCGGGCTCTCGGCGGCGCGGAGTCCCCGGCGGCGCTGGGGGCTGCAGCCCCGACCCCGGCGCGGAGGGGGACGCGTACCCGGAGATGTCTTGTCTAAGCTCAAGCTCAGCTGCTCTCTCCCTCTTCACCGAAACGCCTCCGAGTCCCGAGGCACGGGTGGGAGTCGCTGCAGAGGCAGGAAATATGGAAATTGCTGGATGGAGAAGTAGAGGCGCCTCCGAAAGGCATCTGCTGAGGAGCGGGAGGAGGAGCAGGAGGGCGGGCAGGCGGGGGAGCCGGGGAGGCGAAGGGCTGCGGGGCCTCAGCCGCGTCCCACGGGGTGTCACGCTGGTGCCGAGCAGAGTTGTGCCAGTCCCCAGGATAGGGTTTGGGGTGTCTGGAGTCGGTGTCGCAGTGCTGCCCTCACACCCGGCAAGTCCAGGACATTTGCGGCAAAGTTTGGAGTTTCAGTGAAAAAAAGAAAAAAAGGAAGAAAAGTAAAAAAAAAAAAAAAGAGCAGATATTCTGGCACAGAGATATGTTTTGACTTTCCTTGATGAAATGACATTTTTATTTCCAAAAACTGCCTGGTTTGACTGCGTGCTTATAGAGAGAAGGTGGAACAAACAAACCAGCGCATATGACAGCAATAGGTTTTATTCTGGGGACAAACAAAACTTTTCTGTTGACTTAGAGCAAGCTTTGTTGCTTTTTTTTTTTAATTTTTTTTTTTTTATTTTGGGTTGAGTTGAAAGGCTTTTGGGCATGTGTGTTTGTTTCTGAAGCAGGAGAAGAGAGTGAAATGTTTCTTTGCACGGTCACACCTTGGGACCCGCAGGTCCTGGGGTGGGATGACAGCCCCGTCCGGGAGCTGTTGCCTCCTGATAGCTCTTGCTCGTGGGTCGGAGCTGCCTCCGTGCACCTTCTCCCCGGGGACCCGTGTAGAGTGTCTGTCCTTGGTCACCTTTTTGCTCTGTTGACTGCAGGAAAGTGAGCGCCCAAGTTGAGCGTGTGCAGGTGGGGAGGTGGGGTGCTGCTACCCCGGCTCGTGCTGCTCCTCCAGGTCCTGCCACCTCGCACGGCACCACAGCCCGTGCGGGAAACAACCGCAGAAAAAAACCCGGACACCACACTGTGACTGAGCCACGGGGTAAAGTTCAGAAACTGCCTAAAGCCACCTCCTAAAACCTTGTTAGTGACCTGCAAAACAGCTGCGGCGACTGAGCACGGCTGGAAAAGAAAAAAAAGGTGTGCACAAAGGCACCCGAAGTCCCAGAGCCCTCTCCCTGCTCAGCCTGGAGAGGAACAACAAGTGAGCTACGCGGGAAGAGGAGAGGATGCTGGAGAGGACAGAGCCCTGTGCTGGGAGCAGGGATGCTGTCGGAACAGGGATGCTGCTGGGAGCAGGGATGCTGCTGGGAGCAGGGATGCTGCTGGGAGCAGGGATGCTGCTGGGAGCAGGGATGCTGTCGGAGCAGGGATGCTGTCGGAGCAGGGATGCTGTCGGAGCAGGGATGCTCACGGAGGAGGTTGCTCGCCCGGCCTCCCGTGTTGCTCGGGGATGAGAGGTGGGGATGGGCGGAGGGAGGGGGTCTCTTCGCCTCCCAGTGCCACCTGCTTCAGATGCCCCTGGCTTGTGAGGAGCCTGCCAAACGCTTTCCATAGAAAAATGGATTATTCTACAGTCAGATTAATGGGCTTTCATTTTGCAAAACATCTGTCACTGTTAGTCCTGGACAGTGAGCGTGAAATTAGTTTTGACTGCAGAAAGGCAACGTCGGTGTGTAATATGTGACTTACATGACAACGGCTCAGGGAGCCAGCTGGGGAATGGGAATTACCTGTTGAAGGGAGATGGGAAAACGGGGGGTGCCCTGGGCTGGGCCCTGGGTGTGGGTGTCCTTGCTGTGCCCATCACCGTGGCATCAGAGCTCCTGCCCCTGCGGCTGCTGGAGTGTGCTGGGGGTGCTGGGGAGGAGAGAGGGAGGGTGAGGAGGGTGGAGGGCTCTGTCTCTGGCGATGCTTTTGAGTTGGGGTGCCGGTGGGTTGCTGCCGGTGCATGTGTGGGTGCTGGGAGGGCTCAGCACACAGGGAGGCTACCCAGGGCCCCAAAACGTGGGTCAGGGCACCAGCACGGCCTCCCCGTGTTTGCGGGTGGGGAAGTAGCAAAAGTGAGCTGAAGGCTTCCCCGGGTGCACCTTGGCCCATGCAACAAGTTGAATCTGATGTTTAAGATCCAATACTGCCAACATTCCCAACCCTGGCTCTTCACCCCTTCATTTATTTAACCCAAACATTTCCACCTTCTCCTGTTCCCTCTCCTCCTTTCCCAGCTGATCCTTTCTGGGTCCTACAGAGCCGTGGTGGGTCTCAGCTCATGCCTTTATGTCTTGCAGATGTACATCCAGACCACGACGCTCACCATCTCGGTGAGTCTGAGTGCCTCGGTGTCCCTGGGCATGCTCTACATGCCCAAGGTGTACATCATCCTCTTCCACCCGGAGCAGAACGTCCCCAAGCGCAAGCGGAGCCTCAAGGCGGTGGTGACGGCGGCCACCATGTCCAACAAGTTCTCTCAGAAGGGAGGTTTCCGCCCCAATGGAGAGGCCAAATCGGAGCTCTGCGAAAATCTGGAAACACAAGGTAACGTGGCTCCATGCAGGGTTGGGGAACTGGTCTTGCTGGGGACTGATGGGATGGGGAAGCCCAAAGCCTTGGCTCACCGGTGGGCCATAGCCGCGCTGTCCTCCATGGGCAATGCCGACAGCGCTGCTCCTTGGCAAAGGGACATCTCAGTTTCCTCCTGCCCCAGGGCTTGGCCCACCATCCCCCAGCAGCGAGGGCAGTGTGGGAATGGCTGTATCCCGCAAGCTGGGGACCACTCTGCTCCCCCCCAGTGCCCAAAGCCACCCCGAGGAGGGAGATGTGCTCCAGGTATCTGTGCTGCAGCCGCAGCGTGTGCAGGGATTCCTGGCTCTCGGAGAGGGGACAGCATCATCTCCCGTCTGTGGGCAGGGGAGATCCCCCTTTCTTCGTTTAACCTGAGAAAAGCTCTTTTCCATCACTGCAGCCATGTGGGTGAGACAGGATGTGTCCTGCCTCCCTCTGATCGGGAGTGCTCCTGGCGCTCCCATCCCTCCGCAGGCCCGTTTACGTTATCCCACGGGAAACGCTGCCGGGTGGCTGGCATGGGAAATACGCCCGAGACACGCTCATGCCTCCGCTGGGTGAGGTGCCGGCTGGGGCACACGGAAACCTGCTCGAACACTCCGAGAAGGATCCTAATGTCAGCCCACCCAGGGCACACGGGGCCGTTCCCGGGAGGGCTCTGCTGGGGCTGACGGAGAAAGGTGTTGGGTCCTCCTGCGGGCTGTCCCCGGGGCCAGGCTGGAGCTAAGGCTGACACAGGGACAGAGCCATCCATCTCCCCTGGGAAGAGAGGCTGGGGGCTCGGGAAACGCTGGGAAAGTGGGTGCGTGCCCCTTCTGCATTTGGGTTTCCAAAACCAGAGCCTTGCAGGAGGAAGAAACGGAGCCAATGCTGCCTGTGAGAAGGGAAATCCCATTTGGGCTAAATCTGAAGAAAACCCCACGGAAATACAAATGTTCCTCATGTACCAGCAGAGTTTCTGGGTTCCAGCATCAGTGGGATGGAGACCAAAACAGCATTTCCATGGAAAGCCGTGATTGTCTTTGTAATCCCACGCTTGCTCTCTTTCCAGCCCGAGCTATTTAATATCCCTCGGCATCTCTGTGCAACCTCCGTGTCCTCATCGCTCTGTGCAGTGGCTCTCGCTGGCGGTAGCTCTGTACGCGGTGTCTCTCCGTGGACACTCTCGCTGCACAATCGACTCTTTCATCTGCCTATCTGCATTGTGAAGGGTGGCTACACAGTCAGCCCCCCCTCGCCGCCTGCGCTGGAGGTGGCTTTTGTCAGCCACTAGCGCAGATCTGGGTGGTCTGTGGCCCTATGCCAACGTGGCCGTGGGTAGAGGTCCCTCTGTCACCCCCATTTTGTCTGTGCAAGAGATGCTCCACGTAAGGCTGGGGGTACCTATGAGCTCCCCACGTTAAGGGCGTGCTGGGAGCGTGTCCCCTGTCCTGGGGAGCCACCTGGTGCCAGACTCCCCACGGCACCGGTGTCGCAGGCTGTGATGCTGCAGGAGCGTTGGTGTGTGTGACCTTTTTCTCCCTCCAGCCACCCGCAGCTCCCGGCCAGGGCTCTGCCAGCACGAAGGGCTCGTACGCCCTTTTGCAGCAGGGCTGGGAGGCGCAGATGCAGCGAGCACCTCGTCTGGAACCTGAACCCAAACATTCCCATATGCTCTCTGCTGCGTTGAGCATCCTTCTTCTCCCCCGCGGGACTCGCAGCAGGAGCCTCTGAGGATCGTACGTGCCGGGAGCAGGGAGAGCTGAGCCTCCCGTTTTTTTTTAATTCGGCTCCGATGTGTCTGCTCCGATGTGTCTCGCATGGGGAATACGGGAGCTTGGTGCGAACGGGGCTGGCAGCGGAGTCCCGAGGTGTGCCGAGGCGGGGAGCCAGGCACGGCATCGATGCTGGGGGCAGGAGGCATGGTGCAGTTGTCAGCACAGGATCTAGGGGCTGTTTTTCACCCTGTCACTGGCGGGTCACGTATCCTTAAATAAACAACAGAATAAATAATTCACAGGGCTTTGATATGGGCAGATTGGCTAGGAAAACATTGCGGCTAACAAATAGCTCTGTCAGCTCTAATTTCTTATGGCCTATCTAATTGTTATCTGGGAATACCAGTCTGAAATCTGCAGCGAGGTTCATTTGTCAGCGAGGCACCGAGACCGAGGGAGAGCTGCCGGGCGTCCCCTCTGCGCGGTGCCGTAGGGACAGTCTCCGCAGAGGACACATTTGTGCTGCTCGTGGTGTCTTGGGCTTTGCTGTCTGTCCCAGCCGCTTGTCCGTGTCCTCGGCTGGAGGGTGTCCGTGTGTCTGCTGAGCCCCGTGGTACCCGGGGACCTCACGGTGGGGTCTCCGCGGAGCATCGTGCCCGGCCGAAGCGCTGAGACCAGCCAGGGCGTTGCGAGCTGCCGCTTCCACCTCTCCCTGAGCTGTGGCCACTGCTAAAAGGCGGTGATGTGCCGCAGCCTGCGAGCCCGAAGGCAGCCGAGCAGCCCCGCGGGGAGCGGGAGGATTTATTGCGATCTGGTATTTTCCTGGCTCTGGGCCTTGCTGCGGCTCCCCCGGTGTCAGCGTGGGACGCGTGGTGGCTTTGCAGCCAGCGCTGCCTCCTCTCCTTGCGTGTTCGACCCCGTCCCCAGGGCTGGTGTGGCCGGGGAAGGTGGAAGGTGGCAGCAGGTTTGCGTTACGTGTTCTCCAGCGCCCGAGCGCGGGCACAGGGCTCCTCGGTGAGGGACGCAGCCGGGCTGGCTGGCTCTGTGCCACCCGCTGCTGGCACTGCCTGTGCCTGCTGCTCCGCGCCCGGCTGCTACGCGGCGGTGTGCGGGGGCGCAGGGCGCCCAGCTTGGACCCCAAATCGTGCTCTTGCAGGGCTGGGGTGAGCCGAGCTTTTGGGAACACGGAGCACCTGCGGGTTTGTCTGTAAGAGGTCGCTGAGGGAAGTGAATGAGAGCCTGAGAGCACGTTCCCCGTGGCTCACGTTGCATCCCGGGGTCTCTCTTTGGGATGAACCATCTTTAGAGAGTGCCCAAGGGCTGCCGTGGGGCTCAGCCCCTCTGCCATGGCTCGGCGCCCTCGCAGGGAACGATCCCCAGTGCCGGTGCTGGCGGGATCCATGAGCACACCCCAAGTCACGTCCCCGCCAGCATCTCCTGGCACGACACTCAGGTCAGGGTGACGGGATGGGAGCCAGAAGGGGAGGGGGGACATGAATGATACATGTGAGGTTTGTCTCTTTCCAGCACTGGCTACCAAACAGACCTACGTCAGCTATAGCAACCACGCGATTTAGCTCCAGCGATCGCAACCGCCGGGCAGAGAGGGAGGCGGCGCATGCCACGACGCGGGAGGGAGCTGAGTCGCATCACTCGTCGCAGGACGCTGGAGGGGGAGCGGGACGGGACGGGGAGGTGGCAGCAGGGGGGGGGACGGACACACACGCTCCTGGCGGGGCCGCCGGGCAGAGCTCCCAGGGAAGACGGCGATCAACAGCAGCAAAAAATAAAAATAAAGAACGAATAAAACCAAACCACCGACCACCGTGACAATGCATGCCTCCCCACGGAGGAAGAGGAACAGTTGAGCAGGGGGGACGTAGCGCGGGGAAGAGGTGACGGACTTCGGCAAGTCTTTGGGTTTTTTTTTTTTTTTTTTANATCTTGGCAAACAAACAAACAACAAAAAAAAGAGACCCAACATTTTCCCTTTTCTGGAATTTGTGAGATTGTTTGTGGTTGTGCAGAACCTTCTGTTTTTCTCCCCCCTTTTTTTTTTTATCCTCCATTTTCTTTTGTTCCTGTCTTCCTCCGTCCCTCTTCACTCTCTCTCCCGTATCCTACCAAATTCTATATGTTGCAAAAAGGAAAAATAAATAAAAATACATAAAATTTAAATAAAAAAAACAGACAACAAAATAAAATAAAATAAAACCTAGACTGTGTTCAAAGTGCTGATTTCTATAGGTGGTTAATTAATGTATGTGATGACCATATGGATTGAAATATGTCTGCTTTATGTACTGACCAGTCAAAAAACAAAAACCCACAAAAAAAAAAAACAAAGTTCAGTGCCTGGATGTTTATGAATTATTCAATGACTGTGTAGAGCATGATCATTTTTATACGAGGAGATTTCTAATAAAAGACCATGGTTTTGCACTCAGCGTTTGCCGTCTCTTGGTGACTGTTCGTTCCAGGCTCCAGGAGGTGACTCGGTTTTGGCTGACGGGGAAGGTTTTGGGTGGCCAAGTGCTCCGGGACAGCGTGGGGCTTGGTGTCCTTCCTCTCCAGGCCATCCTGCGGCAAAACGGGGTCCTCGTGAGGGGATGGGACAGGGAAAGGAGAGCTCAGCATCCCCCGGGCACATGCTGTAGCCTGTCCTGCCCCAGGGCTCAGGGCTTGGGGCAGGATGTGGGGCAGAAAGGGCTGATTCCTCCTCGTTTGCTCTTCCCTAAGGTGCGGGCTGAGGCTGGAGGGATGGAGCGGAGAGGAAGGGATTTTCTAAGGCTTTTTTCTCCCCCTCCTTCAGAGGCAGGGCCAGCTCCACCCTTCCCATCAGGACCAACCTGGGCTAATTAGGGAGTTACCAGCTAACAAAAGCAGCTCTGCCCTCCTGCAGGGAAGGTCCCTCATCCTGGCTCCAGCCTGCCCTTTGGGATAGCGCAGCCTGGTGTGTAAGGTATGGGGCTGTTCCAAGAGTCTTGGGGTTTGCCTGTTTTGGGGAGGTTTGGTGTGTTTGCTGCCAGTGTCTCTGTGCTCTGGGAAAGCCCCTCGGTAAGGGGGTGGCTGTGCTGGTTTACTGCTGGGTGAGGAGAGGATGGTCCATGCTCATCTTTGTGATGGAGAGCAGATGGGAGGTGGGGAAAGGAGGCAGGGGAAGGTGCTGCTGCCTGCCCCAGAGAGGCGGGCTGCCTCCAGGTTTTGGGCAGGTTGTTGCTTTAGGTGCCCAGCAAAAGCGCTGGAGCTGGTGGAACACCTCTACCACCTCCACCTGACCTCGCAGAGGCAGCGAGGGCGCTGGGATGTCTCCCCGTCCTTTTGCATGGGTTCATCCTAACCTGAAGGTGCCCATATATTCCCTTCTCTGAGCATGAGTGGGGTTACCCCTGTGTTTTGCACGTTTCTAGAACTATTTGTGTATTAATTGTGGCTCTGCTCTCACTCCGGTGGGTCGCCCGGGCTGCATGCCCTGGGGAGGGGAGGCCTCAGCGCCGCGCTGAGCACCGCGGGGAGCTTCAGCCATTGATCAGGGGCAGAAGGGAAACGCGACTGTTCCCTGCCGGCATGGAGAGGACAGAGCGCGGCTTGAAGGCTGGAGTTAAAAAAAAAAAAAAAAGAAAAAAGAAATATAATGAAAAGCTTGAAACTTTGATAAGATCATACTTGTCAAAAGAGCTTCTTAAGAGAAAAAAAACCTGCTCCATTCCCACCGCATCCATCACTGTCGGATCGGATGTGAAATGCCGCCTGGTTCAGAGGGCTCCCAGAAAACCCGAGTTGATGTCTCTGGTGCTGTTTCTGGCTCTGAGATACTGCTCTGCTGTTTTTACAAGCAGCTTTCTACTCCAAACTCTGCCTGATAATGACTGGCAAGGCAGATTCTACCTTCGTTACAGCATCCCCCTCCCTCCCCTTGCAGTGTCTGCGAGGAGGGATGCTCCGAGTCCTCCAGAGAGGCTGTGGCTGGGGACTGACCGTGCTGCCACCGAGCAGATCTTCCAGGCTCATCTGTCCTCTGATGGTCTGGAGAGATCCGCAGGGCACAGTGCGGACACTGGAGGTGGATGGGGTGCAGGAAAGAGGAGACCTGTGGTGGCGAGATGGTCCACCTGGGTTGATGCCTTCTACCAGGCAGGATGCAGAGAGCTGTGCTGATAACTGCTCTGCTTCAGTAGCTGGGTGAACTATTTCTTTCCCGTGAGACTACTTCTTCAAGGTGTTGCTCTATGTCTCTCTTGTTCTCAAGCATTTCTGCCTTCAAACTGCTTCCCTCAAAACGCAGCCAGCCCTGGAGAGCGTCCCGCCAGCCGCTCGGGGGCACAAAAGGTGTGCAGAAGGGAGATTTGTGCTAACGCTGTTGGCAGCCGGAGATGCACAGTGGCTCCAAACACTGCTGCTTGGCCAGAGGAACCGGGGGGGTCTGGGCTTTGGTGGCATCAAAAGGGGTGCTTTTGATGCTTGCTTGGTGCTCGGGGAAGAAGTCACTTGGCTAAACTTCATAGAATCATAGAATGGTTTAGGTTGGAAAGGACCTTGAAGATCATCGAGGTCCAACCCCCCTGCCATAGGCAGGGACACCTCCCACCAGCCCAGGTTGCTCCAAGCCCCGGCCAGCCTGGCCTTGAACACCTCCAGGGATGGGGCCTCAACAACCTCTCTGGGCAACCTGTGCCAGTGCCTCACCACCCTCACAGTGAAAAATTTCTTCCTAATGTTCAATCTAAACCTGCCCTCTTCCAGTTTGAAGCCATTCCCCCTCGTCCTATCACTCCATGCCCCAGTAAAAAGTCCCTCCCCAGCTCTCCTGTAGGCCCTTTAGGCACTGGAAGGCCGCAATAAGGTGTCCCCGGAGCCTTCTCTTCTCCAGGCTGAACAGCCCCAACTCTTTGAGCCTCTCCTCATAGGAGAGGTGCTCCAGCCGTCGGATCATCCTCGTGGCTCTCCTCTGGACACGCTCCAGCAGGTCCATGTCCTTCTTATGTTGGGGACTCCAGAGCTGGATGCAGTACTCCAGGTGGGGTCTCACGAGAGTGGAGTAGAGGGGCAGAATCAACTCCCTCAAACGTGGTTTCAAGTAGATTCATGTTCCCCTCCTGCATGAGACCCGATTTAAACCCAATAGCTACCCCCATTTCTTGGTGGATCTGGTGGAGTGTTAAATCAAGAGAGTCCTCATGTGGGTACTTATTTTGGTGTGAGTGTGCTTTACAGCGGTTCCGTCTTATTCCTTACTGACTTTAGCTTAAATGATATAAAGATGCTCTTAAACAGATATGCAAAATATTTGCACAAATCCAACCCCACTGGTCACGAAACTGAATTTTAATCGGCCCAATTTTTTTCTCAGCTAAAATCTACCCTTACTGGCACTGCTCCTGTGCGCTGCTAAATAGACCTGTATCCCTCCCAGTGCTGGGTGCGTTTCAGCGGCAGATGCAGTGACCTCCGAACATGGCTGGTTAATTTTATACGGCATTTCATGATACAGTGCTGTTTAATTCTAGACACTTATTTGATTATGAAAGCTAATTAAAAGGGAGCAGTCTATAAGCTATTGAGATGGATGTGGAGTGACGCGAATCCAGGCAGGGTCTGGTGCTGATAGCTGCAGGGAGGTGATAGCTGCTGCTGGGGCAGGTTTGGGAGCTAGCTGGTGTCTATGAGCATCAGGTTTTTGTTTTCCTTAATATTTTTGAGGGCAATTCTGCTGCTGAGCAGAAGAGCAGAGTAGATACTGTGTGATCTGTTGAAGGAATTCCTAGTTGTTTTGTACTTCGTGTGTATATATATGTTTTTTTTATAAATAAGGTGCCCGTCCTGAAATCTGTGCCGTTGTTTCTCCTCCTTGCCTCCCTTACAGCTTAAAAGCACTTGTCTGATTTTCCCCTTATTTCTGTGAAGAGTTGTTGAATTTAAATAGCAATAATTGCCTGAGTTCCCTGAGTGGTTGACCTTCGTGTTTTTCACTTTTTCTGGGAATGTGAGAAGTGGGGGGAGAAACCCAGGCTGATGCCGTCTCCTTCCAGCGCCTGCTCATATCTCCCCCCTCCTCGAACTTTCTGGTGGCCTTGGCTGCCATTCCCAGTCCTGAGCTCCCTTCTCCAGGAATAAGCAGGAACTTTTTGGGGTCCCGCTGTCCTTTCCGCGGCAGAGCCGGGGGCTGGAGCGGGAGGCTGTGTGCGTGTTCATCCCCCCGGCCCTGCGCAGAACGGCAGCAGTGTGGAACCTGTCATTAACTCTCTTCTGTGAGAGGCAAATTACAGACTTTAGCGGCACAATTAGGCCAACTCGATAGGAAATGGAAAAACAAAATAATTTCCCTGCGAATTTCTCGGTCTGCCCGCCGCCTTGTCCCTTGTCCCCCGCCACCCCGATCCGGAGACCTCCTGTCGAAGCCACGGATAGAGGCTTAGTAGTAAGTCAGTAGTAAGTCATTAGTCAGTAAATCTGGAGGAAGAGGATGGAAAGAGCGGGGCTGGAGTACGAAGTGGCTTGGTCCTTGCTCCGAGACAGGTCTCCATCCAGCTCCTCTCCCACAGGGAGAGCCACAGAGCCCTGGTTTGGCCCCGGGAGATCCGAGCGCTGCTCAGAGCAAGGTGTGACCGGCATTTAGAGCAGAAGGCAGCAAAGCCTGTGACAGATGTTGCGGTTCATTACGCAGTGGGGGACCAGCTCTGCAGCGAGCAAGTTCAGCTAATTTCCGCACTAGGAAGTGTTTCTCCCACCGAGACCCACTGCCAGCTGAAACCTTTGGCCTGGGGCATCACGCCCTTGTGGGGCCACTGGGAGCTTTGAAGATGCACGTGGAGACCTTGAATTTAATTTTCCTGGGCTGTGGGAAGGCAGCAAGGAGGATGGAGAGCTGCGATGAGCACATGGGTGCTGCTGAGAAGACAGATGATGCCTCTGAGTGGTCTCAGGGGGACAGTGGGTGCCCCAGAGGGAGTTGGAAGCACCCCAGCCCTGCGGCTGGGGAAGGACCAGTGGCAGAGCGGAGCTGGATATGCCAACCGCCTGGTTTCCCCGTGGTGCCCACGGCCGTGGATGGAGGCGTGTGTGTGGCTGGGTATGCGAAGGTCTCTCCCAAGCACCAACGTTCTCTTGTATGGCCGAGCGAGTCAATGGCAGATTGTGTTGAAATCTCACTTCAGTGGTGAAAGCTGCAATTAGCATTTAATGAAGCTTCTTGCTTTTATTTTTAGGTAACCTCCGATTCCCTGACTGTGTAATTTAGTCCTCCATTGCTTGGAGATAATTAAAGTATGTCACTATAATTTGCTTTTTTTAAAAGCCTGTAATTATGTTTTTATTGAGAATAAAAAAAGGGGGGGAGGGGGAAATGAAAACAATGTTAGGGGAGGAGAAAGCTTTGGATGGGCAAGGGGGATTTCTTCCAGCTTGAAGGCTTAGGAGATCTTTCCAGGATGCTGGGTGGACTGGGGACAGAGGAAGGGCTGTTTCTGTATCGGCATGGCTAATAGCGAGGTGCGGTGTTTCAAGTGGAGGTGTGAAAACTTCAGATGTCCACAAGCCCTGACGTGTTTGCACGTGGTTTATCTGCAACGTAACCGTGGTGTGTGCGTGGGCTGCATGAAGCACCAACGCTGCTTCTTCTGCTGCCTTGTTTGTGGTCCTCAGCATCGGTCTCCTCCCAGCGCCCTGGGAGAGGAGGGGCAGCCTTGCTCCGTCTGCACCCCAACCTTCAGGGTCAGGGGCAGTCCAGGATGGGTTTAGGCTGGAGCAGAACAGCCGAGGTCTCATCCCTGCAGCCTCCCGCTCCCAAGACCGCCCTGCCAAGCCCGGCAAAACATCTGCGTGCGCGCTGGGTCGTCGTGTTTCAATTGCAGGCATCTGGTCTCCGTGACAAAACGCGCTTTGCTGATGCAGGGCGACGTAGCTCACGCTATATGTCCTCCCTGCACAATAACAAAATTAATGGGGAGGGATTAAATGTGTCTTCCCAGGCCTGGCAGTACCGTGCAGCCTTTCGGGGATGTTTCTTGCAGCTTGGGCTGTATTTGCATCTGTAAATGCTGCTGTTGGATGTCAAACAACCTGTGTCCCTCCAAATCCCCCCGGCTCTGAATGTGCCAGCTAGAGCGTCCTGCCTTGCTCCAGCCCGTGTAACGCTCTGCGTGGCCCTGGGCCAAGCGTCGCTCCCGGGCAGCCCAGCGATACCGCTTCCCTGCAAACCGGTCTGAAATGAGAGCGTGGCCAGCGCAGGAGGAACTGCTCACCTGCAATTCACAGCCTGGAAATTGGCTGTTGAAGGGAAGTTGAATAACGAATAAATTCAAGATAATTGATTGGCCTGTGGCCAGTTCACAGCCAGAGAGAGCTGAAATGAGTTGGATTGTTGGCTTTTTCTTTAAGTTATTCTCGCTCAAATTTTTGAGCGCTAAGAGGTTGCATTTAGTTTAGAATATATTTAATTCATTAAAGCGTTGATCTTCTCTGCTGCAGAGTCCAGATCTGATCCCAGGCTTTATTCCTTATCTAAATGCAAAGGTTTCTTGCCAGAAATACAACGTGGAAAAAAAATATCTCGGTGCTTAGGAGAAGTGACATGATGAAGGGAGTGTGGACTGGACTGCATTCCAGTGCTGGGGACCTGCTGCGACTTGAACTGACATCCTCACTGGTACGTGTCCAGTTTCCTTCTTGCCAATAACTGGGATGCTGTCTGTAGGGGCTCTTGCCCAGTCCCACAGTGTTCAACATGTCCTGGGTGCTGCAAGCAGCACCGGGAGGTCCCCGGGACCAGCCCCTAACGCAGGGTGCTTGTACACTGGGATGCTGTGAAATTTGGTGCAACCCCCTGCAAAACTTCTCCCTGGAGCTGGCTGCTCCTTACGGAGACGGGGCCAAAGGGACTCATGAAAGTCTCTTTGACAGAGCAGTATCAGGTCAGGGATTTATGTTCAAGTGTGTTCTTGGGCTGTGCATCCACCCCCAAGATACCTGCTCTCCAGGTGCCTGAACTGAATGGCACCGTGAGTAGGATCAGTCCCCCGCTACGCTTGCAGCACGTTCACGTTCCTCCTCGCTGTGCAGAAATCCCCCTCCCGAGCCGGGTGTCACACTACCTTCCTTGCAGAGCCTTTGTTATCTGCTGGGGATAACAAAGGGAAGGAACAGCACTTAAAAACCCAATAAAACCCACACACCATCATCAGCTTTTGTACTAGTTGCTATGGGAACCCCATACATGCACCGGAAACGCTGGAGTATGCAAATGAGCTTCTTAATTAGTTCTCCTCAGTCTTTCATGCTCCTGGTGCAGCGATTTGATCATTAGCTGAACATGCCACTTAATTATCGGCAGCTTAACCAAACACAAGCTGGGGTGACCTTTGGGGAGGGCAGGGTCTCTCGGGAGCTGGCTGGCGGCGGAGGGAAGACGGAGGCCAGCGGCTGCATGGAGCTGGGAGTCTTCTCTAGCAGCTTTCGTACTGGCAGAAGCTGCCGGTACGGTCTCTGTTGCCTTTGGAGAGGAGCAGCGAGTGAGGATGGGTTTGTGTCTCCAGAATGCCCCAGTCTTCCTGGAGAGGGCTGCCCAGACGTTGGGCTCTCGGCGGCGTGGCTGCACGTGCGGTGGGCTGAGATGGTGTGGTTTGGAGATTGATTGTTCTCCTTCCTTGAGCAGAAGGGCTGAGCTCCTTGTCTTGCTGTGGGGCAGTGGTGGAGTGGTGGGCTGGGTGGAAAACCCAAGCCCTGAGTCCCTCTGAGCTGTGGGGCAGGTTGTGGTGTCACCCCAGCTCTGCTGGCCTCGGGGACCGGGGTTGGACTTGTTGCCTCCAGCCCAGCGTGCCAGTTCTGCAGAGCCAGATGCCAGCTGGGTGCATGTGTGAGCTCTTGCTGTAAATGCTATGAGTTTTTCACCAAACAAGCTTCATTAATCGTCTAATAACCGGATTAATTAAGGACACTGAAAGTAAACAGCAAGAATGTAATTTGCCTCTGATTGCCATGTAATTGCAGGAGTATGGTCCTATTTGCATATGCGGAAAGTGTTGTTGACAGAGGCACTGGGACCAAGAATAACAATTTATGGAGGGCAAACGTGCCCTTGGGCTGTCCAGACCCCTTCAGCCATACTCTTTGCTGCCTTCGGTGCTGCCTGCATGTGTTTTTCTCTGTAGTTCTCTGACTTCTTCCCAATTAGCCAACTCTCCTGCTATTTGTGGAGCTTTCTGAGCTATTTGCTCAGGCAAACATTGATGCTTCATATAGACTGGCAGATCGGTTTGGGACTGCTCTCCTGCGTCATGCAAGACAGCAGAAATAGATGAGAAGAAACGTCTCTTTCTCTCAGGGCTGTCCTGCTAAGGGTTAGGACAGTGAGTTCTCCCTTTGACCCTGCTTACTTGGGACTCCAGGGGTTTTGGTCGTGCTTGGAAGAACTTGCCCTTGCAAGCCCCAGAGAGCTTCCAGTGCCCCAAGAGGAGACAGAGACCAAGAGGTGAACTGGGGGCGTGCAGAGAGGAAAGCAGATGCTGTGCAGCTCAGAGGCAGAGCCAGCGACTCAATACCAGAGTCTGAGTCCCACACCATCTTGCGGCTCTCATGGCCTCCACCCCTCGTCAGCTGGTCTTTTTTTTCCAGCACTTTTCTCTTTCCCTGCAAACGCAGACATCTGGATGGTGACTAATCTTCCAATTCTCTGCCTCCCATTAGCCCTGGGTGAGCTTTCTTCTTGCGTTTGACCTTGTCAACACCAGATCTGGGCTGCTTGAGGAATGGGAGTACGTGGTGCTTTGCAAAGATGACTACACAGCCCCTCCACGCACAGATGCACGTGTCCAAAGGGGACAATTCGGAGGACTAATTCCATCTTGGAGAGCCCCAGGGTCATATTTTTTTCTCTCCCTGACAGACATGACATGGTGGAAACCTACAACGTGGAGTGACGTGACTTTTCAGGGACAGCCCAGACCATCTGTGGTGGGCATGATTTCTAAGTGTATCCATTTTTCTTTTTATTTTTCTTTTTTTTTCTTCTCTCATGGTGGTGATGAGGTCTGTATGCTCCGGCTATTTCAGTCTGTTCTTCACGTGTAGACGGACTTGGATGAAATCAGTGTGCGTTGTTTGCTCGAGACAGGCACCTGCTGCTCACTTGTGTGTCTTCACACTCAAGCAGGATAAGAAGCGGCAGACACGATCCTTTGAGCAATTGTTTTAGAAGAGAGCTTGCTGGCAAAATGGACGGGGGCTGGTTTGCCAGCAGAACGCTGGCGACAAATATCTGTGAAGGAAAATGGGGACTTGGGACCCCCCTGCCTGTCTGCGGGCATCTTTCCCATCAACTGTTTGTTTCCTTGCAGCGGCTGAAGGTTTTGGGACAGTTTCCCACGGCTTTAAGTGCCATACCTGTCCCGAACAGCTGCCAAACTCCATTCATCACAGACAGTGTTTTGTTTTCCTCTTCTGGAAACTTGAAACGTTTAGAAAGACATCAAATTTTCCCCGTGAAATTCAGTGGGGAGAGGGGTGGAAGGAAGGTAGCCTTCTGTTTATTTTGCACTGCCTTTCTGTGAGCTGCTATAAACAACCTGTCATCATATCTCCAGCGAAGCAGTTGAGCAGGCTCCCCAGGTGTCTGCAATTGGTTCCTTGCCACGCGAGGTCTTGTTAGAGGTGGTGGTTGTTTCTGGTTAGCCGTGGACTCCCTTCGAGCTTGAAGAGCAAGACAGGGAAATAGCAGCAATTGTGATTAGGGCTTTATTTTGAACTTCTAAAAATCTCTATTTCCCGTGGCGAACAACATCCTAGAGCGGCTGGAGGCTGCACCCCACTAATGTTTCACGGTGAAATTTTCAAAGCGATAAACAAGGGAGGCAATCAGCCCCTCCTGAACATCGAGGGGACGTGGGTGGTGATGCCTGCCGTGCCTTTGAGACCTCTCCCATTGTCAGTGTGCTTTCTTCAGGAATCGAGGACTACATGAGGGCTCTGCCGCTGCCGTTGCCAGCTTTAATCTGTATCTGAATACCTTCAGACCTTCCCTACAACAACCTGGCCTTCCTTCTGGAGCTGCAGTATCGCTGCCTCTGTCTAGGGTAAGCCAGTGCTGCTCAGTTTTGAGAGCGAGCCTTCGCTCCCTCTGCGTATTGGCTCCTGAAGGTCAAGTATTTGGTTGGTCTTGAAACTTGGGAATGTGAGGCAGTCATTAAGGCTTAACGTTCTCGCAGATGTGTCTTTCCCCCACCACAGTCCCTCCTTTCCTTGTGCATTGGATTAGCTGCGAGGGATCTGCAAGAACTTCACCTTGAATAAATGTTGGTGAACCCAAAAGGATGGACGTGTAGGCCTATTACTGTGTTCCGGCTTGAGTGATCTTTGGCTTTGACGATACTGAGATTCTGATTTGATTCCCATGTGACCCTGGCACGGGCAATCCACCTTTCCCTGACTTCAGTCTTTGAAATCCCCCTCTTTCCAAGCGGACTCTGTATTCTGGTGCTGTTTTTCAAGGCTGATGGGGAAGCTGCCTCTGGTCTGACTGTCAGTGCTGCTGCTTTTCTATTTTTCAGATGCCTTGTGTTTTTTGGGGGAACATAAAATTCCAAACACTGCTTTGCGATTTTTCTCTTCTCTGTAATTAGATGTAGCAGTGATCAAAATATGTTGCATTGCACTGCAAGCTTCTCCAGGCAGATGTTTCATCACCGGAGGAGAGATGACTTCATCCTTTACATTTGGGGAAAATTAAGAGAGAGGAAAAAAGAAAAAGGCGAAGGAGAATGTTGGATTTCCTGTTGTGTGAATACATCTCGCTAGGCTTCAGGGGAGGGATGTGTGAGAGAAAAAACAGCTCCAGGAGAGAGAGGGAGGGCGGGCAGATTTTTTTTTTTTTCTTTTTATACCCTGCCGGCATTCAGATCTTGAGAAATGCACCCCTTGGTACTTATTTTGCTGCAAAAACTGGGGACGGCAGCTGTGACCCACCTTGCCGTTTCCCTGCAGTGTCCCTCGGAGAAGGGTTTTTAGCACAAGGCAGGCTATTAGCTCCAAATTTTGACTTTCTGGGGTGCACAGAGCCCCTCAGCTGCTGCCACCCCTCTACAGCTCTTATATATGAGTTTTCAGAGCAGCTGGGGAGGATGCGAAGGTGGCATAAAGCCCATGTGTTGTCCTTCAGCATCTGTAACGCTTTGGTGCTTCGTATTGATGGTAAGAATGGATTAATGCCCCAAATATGACCAGCAGAGGAAAAGAGGTGAAAAAGCCCGTAAATGGCCCTTTGTTCAGGGATGCCAGCACCAAATGCCACCAGCTTTGGAGCAGAGGCTCGGGTTCGGCTGGGGAGAGGGGGAGCGTGCAGGGAAAAAATGTCTCCCGTGCTGGGAACACCAGGCACAATTCCTCAAGCTCAGCTCAATAAGAGAGCCATCAAAAGTAAAAATGACAGCAATTCTGCAGTCAATATAATGTGGCTGCAGGTTAAATAAATAATGTTTGAATGATAATAATTGCAAAATGATACTATTTCATCCGCCACAAACATGTGGTTAAGCTCTCATTAGCTGAGACTACGAGCTGTGCAGGAAGCACGGGCTCTTTGAAAGCAGATCTCTTTGGATTATGGCACTGTAGAAATTCCTGGACTGCTTTTGCAAGTGTTTAATAATGCCTGTGAGTAAGTCTGCTCATGGGGTTGGGGAGGACAAACAGAACCCCAAAGTGAAGATGGATTTGTATTTATTTGAGGTCTGCTTTTTGAGGTTCTCAGGCCTTCTGAAAAACTGAGTTTATAATTAATGGGCTACAATATAGTCCTTGAGCTCTGCAGGAAGAAAAAAAGAAAGTATATCTTTTTAAGTGTGTTTTACATATAGAGTTTTTTACTTATAGATATGCGTATACAGGCAAATTCATCTAACATAGTTTCATCTGCACTTCAAGTTTTAGCAAAAAAGCCGCTCTGTCCTGTCTCAACACCTTGTGGTCCCTGTGAAGCCATCCTGGAGCAATGCTGTCTGTGCTCCCCAGGGACAGTGCTCAGCCCCGAACTGGGGAAACTGGTGTGCTCAGCACCTCACCAGACAGGGCTGATTTCAGACTTGGCTGCAATATTGATCCTCACTTAACATAGTAATGAGAATCTGCTTCCCTAATCAGCAAGGGAAAAATCTTATTTTCCAGCTGCTAGAAGGAAATGAGCTTTGTTGAATCGTGTTGGATGTGGAGTGGTACAGAGGTGGGTGATGGTGGCTTGGCTTCGCTTTGGTCTTCTCAGTGTGGACTGGAGCCTGTTGCGATCACTTGGGCTGCGTGTCCTTCTCATCTTGGCTTCTCTGGTACACCTTGATATTTGGGTAGAGCTCATCCTGAAGCTCAGCTTTAGTTTTTATGATGAACCCCATCATTCATATTGCCGTCTTTGAACCCCCCAGGGCAGGTGATGGCTTTCCAGCCCTGTTGTGTTGCAGACACACGGGGCAGTGTCCACCCTAGCTCCTCAAATCCCAGCCTTGCACCTCATCTCCCTCATACATCACGTTATTGAAGGTGAAAAAGCCTTATTTCCCCTCTATTCCCGGCTTGGGCTTCCCAAAACGTGGGTGAGCGAGCTGCCTCCCTCCGCCGAGCGGCCTCTCCTCTCCTCCGCGGCTCTCCCCGGGCCGGGCGCCTCGCCGGACCGTCTGGCTGACGGCAAATTGTTTTTTGATGGCTGACTCGGTATAACTGAACTCAATTTGCCTTTCAAAAGCAGCTAATAGTCGCATTAAAAAATCCATTTTCACTTGTGATTGAATTTGACGGCGGCTCAATCAATAAGCCGAATGGAGTGTTTCACACGCTGTACCGAGCGGGCGTTACCACGGTAACAGTGTAAGCCAGCACGGCCGGGTGAATCCCCCCACGAACGGGTGTCACCCGGCCCCGTCACCCCGCGAGGGGCTGCCCCAGGCGGGCGCCATGGTGGGAAGGGAGGCCCTCCTGGTCCTCATGGCAGCGACGCCGGCCAAAATCTTCTTCGTCTTCCTCCTCTTTGCCACTGTGGAGGGAGATGAGTGCTTCGTTGGTAGCTGGAGGTGGCCAGCCTGACAGGCCAGGCCTCGTGAGGGGAGGTGGCCATTTTGTGGTGGTGCTGGCACTGAGGGAATGGTGGCTGGTGTTGCCCTCAGCGTGGGCATACCCATTCCTGCGCCTTTGCTTCCCAAATCTCTCGGATTTGGGGAGGAAGGCAGGAGCAGAGCAGCCACAGCGGCTCTGGGGCAGCAGACGAAGGCGACGGGGCTGGGAATGGAGCTGGCAGTGAGCTGTCCTGAGGGGATGTTTTTTCTGTGGGGGGAAGATAATGAAGTAAGGAAATGGAATTTTTTTTTTTTTCCTTCTTTTAATAGGGTTCATCCGTGTTTGATGAAAAATGAACGTGGCACTTTGCTTCATGACAATCAGAGTGTTTCCTTTCAGCTATTGTTTGCATTCCTCCTATTGTAGTATCAAATGAAAATGAAACGGTTCAGTCAGGAATATTGCAATTGTGATGTTTATTTTTTTTTTTTCCCCCTTTTCCCTTTCCAAAGCAGTTTCCTGGGGAATTTTAATTAGAAACTCTCCCTCTCCGCGCTCCGCAGCAGCCCAGCTTCTTGCTGTCAATGCAGGCAGCCTACCTGCGTGCTGACGCCGCGGCCATTTTGCCAGCCTGGTGCAGGGCAGCCCACTCGCCCGGGGCCACCTGCAGCCGCTGCCCGGCCCGTCTTCACCGCTTTCCTTCAGCCCGAAGAAGTCGGGGGGGAGGTCCGCATCGCGAAATGCATAAGCTGCTTTACAACACGTTGGTGTTCTCTCTGCGGGGAGTTTGCCTGAGGCTGCAGGATGCCGTTTGTTGCCTTATATTGCATCTCTAAAGCGCACGCAAACAACGCAACCCTGTCTTGGAGCTCATTTCCATAGATTGATCTGCACTACAGGAAGGGGAAAAAAAATATCTGTACTGAATTTGAGCTAAAAAGAGGAAAGCCAGGTATCCTGGGGTTAACTCGAGCAGGCAACTGGAGTTCGCCCCCACTGAGGACTGAACGGAGTTGAACTTTTGCTGCCCACCAGAGTTAAATCCTGAGTCCTCTGCCTCCCCACCTCGCTTTCCCGGCCATCCCTGGTGGCATCCAACCGGATGGTGGCATCCCATCCAACCGGACCCGGATGGTTTCTCAGGGCTGCCCTGGACCAGGGAGGGCCCTTTGGCCCTGCCTGCCGCGGCACTGCATTTCTCACCTTCCTCTCCTTCGGGGCCGGCGCCGTGTCCCATGGGGACCTGCAGAGCTGGAGGTGGGGACGTGGGGCTGGTGCTGGGTCGCCTCAGCCACTTCTCTCTTCTCCCAACGTGCTAGAGGTTGTGGCACTCTCGCTGAAGAGACTCTCCAAATTTCCAGCCCTTTTGCCGAAGGCTCCTCTGCTCCTCACAGAGGAAAGAAGCCATTTCCATTAATTTCACAGGCTGTTTCCACTACGTCTGTGTTTGCTGCTGCTGGTGGCTGAGGATGATTCTCTCTTCCCACGTTCGCAAGAAGAAACAAAATCTCTAACAATGGTGCCTGAGCAATCTGCAAGAGCTCTGGAGACAGCCTGGAGGGTCAGGGCTTTGTTTCCTGACAGGTACGGGGCTCCTCTAAACTGTAATTTCATTGTCACCAGGAGCTGACATCTCTTTGTTTTACATACTGGAAGGAACTGGCAACAGAGCTGGTTTCAGTGCGTGGAGGAGAGCTGCAGTCTCTTCCGCCTGAGAGAGCACAGCTCCGCTGCACGGAGGAGCCGCGCTGGATGCGACAGGACTGGCTTCGCTCCCCGCATGGTGCCCTGCGGGCGACGGAGGGACCCGGTCCCGCTTCTGCCTCCCCTGCTCAGTGGCCTGAGCCAAACTGCCATGCCCCAGCTTTGCCCCTTGTTCCCTCTCCCAGCCCTGGGGCAAAGAGTCTCCCCTTGTGTCTGCGCATCCCCGAAACTGGGTGATGGTACTTTGGGTCAATCGGAAGCGGTTGAGGGGTGAAGTGGGGCTCCTTGTCCGCATCCGCTCTGTGCAAGTGGGGGTGCTGGCTCCTCTCCCGCAGGGCATCTGCATGGCTCCCTGGATCGTGCCCGCTCGGAGTATTGATGGGCTGCCTGACCTTTTTGCTGGTAATCGGCAATCTTTCAAAGGCACCGCGTTCTCCCTGTGAAAAGCCGAACTGAATGGACCGGTGACTGCGCTGCCAAGATGCGTGTCGGGCTCCTGCGCTGCCGCCGCCTGCACAGACCTCTCGGGGAGATAAAGCAGCCGCCTGACCCAGAGGAAACCGTGTCTGTGTCTATCTGAGCTTTTTCCTTTCAAAGCCGTGCCGGGCCCTGCTAGAGAGCTCCGAGTGAAATGGTTTCTCAGTGCTCCTTTTTCCCAGACACAAAGCTGCCGAGGTGTAATAAGCTGAGGGGAAGGCGATAAGCTCTTCGGTCAGCTCCGCGTGCTGCAGCAGCACGTGTGCTGTCATTAGCCTTCGGAGGCTGTATCTCATGTAAAAGTCATTTGGGAATGAATCGTCTGCTGGTGCAGCTCCTGTGGGGAGATGGCTGTTGCATCTTTGCTCGGGAGTAGGGAGAGCATTTGAAGCGCCATCGCAGCCTGACCCCCTCTGCGTGCCCAGGGACCCTCGGTCCTAGATGCTGTCCCTAAAGCTGGGGATAGTCTTTATCCCAGAGGAGAAATGATCCCCTTGAGGAAATGAGGTACTGAGATTAAAAGATTTGCTTGAGTGGTGCAGAAGATCTAACAACGCTTGGGTGGCGTGCTTGAGGCGGTGATGGGAACTCTGGGTTGAGGTTTACAATTTGTGATGAGGCTTAACGAGCACTGGCTGGAAGAGCTCAGAGGGAGAAAGCAGCATCGCAGAGGGTGCTAGTGTGGAGCCCTGAACTAAATCGAGTCAGACTGGGTTGTGTCACATTTTGGGCCAGGCCATCCCAGGCCAGAGGCTGTTAAAGCTGAGAATTGCGCCCAGGTCTGCTGAATCCACTTAAGGAAACTCTGCTCCTGGGTGTTACTGTTCCCAGCGCTGCTGTCGAGCTCTGCACAGGGTGCAGAGGGATAAATCTTCCCCTGATGCCAGCTGGCATACCTCCATCGGAGCCGGCGAGGACAAGGGACATGTTTCCCGGTAAAGGGGCTCCAGGAACTGTGGCTGTGGATCCTGACGTTGCCTGAAACAGGAGGAGAATTCCTATAGCCCACTTACGGTGTCAATACCGCAGCCAATTGATTTGTGTTCGTTTACGTGAGCAGCCCCAGATCAAAGTGGGCTTTGGGACCTGACGTCTGCAACGATTTCCTGTCTTGCATGGCTGTGCAATTATTTCCAGATCTTTCCCCTTTACAATCGCATGGCGAAAAGTTAAGCCATGAGACTAGCAATATTACCGAAATAAATTAAAGAAATTAACATGGAAGGAGTGGAAGTAGTTCAGGGCTGAGTTGGCATTATGATTAATTACAGATCAGCTGTTGCTATGTAAGTGTGACAGGGAAGTTGGCCTCATTGCAGAGGGCTGTGTGTGCGCCGATGCAGGGCAGCCTAGAGAAGGCCTGGGACAAGCTGCCAGTGAAACGGGGAGCCATTGACCCTGGAAGGCATTTCCCCTCTGTCTTCCTTACTGCTACCCGTTGCTTTGGGCTTATCTATGTGCAAAAGGGCTCCTTGTCCATTAATAGAGCTTCCGAGAGAAATGAGGCACTTGTGATTGCATTCTGTCCATCTATCCTACTCTTTCTACCCCAGTAATCTTTTAACACATTAGCCAATTTGAACCACGTTTGAGAAAAGAATCAAGGTCTCGGAGATGTGCTATTTTGTAACTTGGCTCAGTCTTTCTGTTGACTTTTGTTCTTTTTTTTTCAGTGCATGCTCCATTTACTCTATCTCTGATAAAGAGCAATAGAAAAAGAGGAGTCAATCACTGAGGTCGCTGGGACGGGGACAGTTTTCCTGTTCTAGAGTTGTTCTACAGCCAGTATGAGGGCGTACTAGTTGCCTGCTGACATCCGTGGCCATATCTCAAAGCAATTGATAACAAAGGGTCTAAGAAATAAGATAATCTAAAAATAAGAGTCTTTTCCCTCCCTTGTCCTTTTTTGTCAGACAGCCCTTACCTTGAGAATCACTACCACAATCTTTCCGACTAAAAACTGGTGACACCTCCCGATCAAGCAGCCCTTGCCTTCTGCCCCCCTGTTTGTAGGATGAATGCCTCACTCCACAGCTTCTTTCCCTGGAGTTGCAGCCTGTCGTTTTGCCAGTAGAGCCCTCCCAAAAACCCAGAGAAAGGCATATTTTAGCAATTCCTCTAGGTCACCCCTGCTGAGGAGGGATAAGTGTTCCAAAGGGTGTCTTATTCCTCCCTGGAGTGCATCAGTCTTTCAGCAAGCCAGTTGGAGATCATGCCCGGATCCCGAGGAGCAGCATGCACACATGGAGACTGCACTGCTTCCCCGTGTCCCCAGCTCGCAGGGACCTGCCAGGCTGTGGCAGGGATGTGAGCCTGGTGACTCAAGACTTTGGCACCTGCCTCTTGCACAGACGAAGACTGACGGCGCGGTGCTGCAGAGCTGTGCCGGGGCTGACAGCTAAGACGTGCTTGGAAGGGAGACCTTAAAAGAGGTGGAAGACAGCAGGGTTGGTAGCCTGTCTCTTGTGAGAAAAGGTTTGCCAGCCCTGATGTATCTGCAGACTTTCCTACCACCGAGGTGGCCGTGCCAGGAGAGCTCTTCCAACCCTCTGACCCGCTGCTTGTTTTGTTTGGCCTCTTGCAGATTATGTCCTCGGGGGGGTTTTGTGAGAGCAGAGATGTTCTTTTGGGACAGGGCAAATCCTGATGGTGACTGATGTTTCTGGACAGCCAGATAGATCATGCTGCCCATCAACTCGATTACCAAACCACCAGTAAACTCGGAGATTTTTAGCTTTCTGCGGTCCTCCGTAGACGGGAGACTTGCATGTACGTGTTTACCAGCTGTGTTAAAAAAGCACCACAGCTCATCGGTTTAACTCATGGTCTACTGCAGGGCTGCGGAAATGTTTGGTGCTGGTGCCTGCTCCACTTCTGCCTTCTCTTTCCTGCATAAGTGCCAGGAAAGGAGCTGGGATGCGCTGCCTCTTCAAGAGAAGAGGATGGAGGCAGCGTTTGTGCAGAGAGGACTGGCTGAGGCCGCGTTCAGCTCAGCCTCGCAGCTCTAATTGTGCTGTTAATGGCAAGTTAAAGCAAATATTGCTAGGAACCTTTTCATTAAAACAAACGCGTGAGAATTTATCACTGCTACTAAATGCCTTCAAACGTGTCCGGAGGAGGAGCGGGAAGGGCAGCTTCCAAATGGAAGTGTTGGCATGGCACTAACCCAGCTGCTTGCTGCTGGCTGGGAGCGTTGCAGGGGGCTGTGCCACCACTTTAAGATGATGTTGTGTATTGCAGCCCTGGTTGTTGGATCTGAATAGCTCTGAGCAATTCATGAAACGCCGTGACTGCGTGTCTGTGCTGTGTATAAGCTCTCCCCAGGGGGAGAAGTGTGTGTTTGAATGTCTTGTTTTGATATGGCGTTGCTGCTGGTTTTTAGCATGCACAGAACCACAGGCTGGGATCTGCCTTTGTGTGACGATCAAGAGAGAAGAACCAACCTCTTATGTGAGCTTCAGAAAAATAGGCCTGCCTTTTCCTAGCCTGTTTTTTTTTTTTTGTGTGTGTGTGTATATGTGGGAAGGGATTGCTGTTATTTTTATTTACTGTCCCTAGTTAAGCACCGGTCAAAGATCTGGTTCTTTTTTGCATGCCGAGTCCTAATTACAGCACAGGCACGTTTGTTTTCTCCAAGAGGCTAAGCTCTAAAGCAATTTTCATCTGTGCCTTTGTTTTCATCACCCTGCAATGTGAGAGATCTGAGCAGCTGTCTCGGGTGCTTTGCTCAAAGTGGAGAACAAGCCCTAGTGAGAAGGGCAACTGGAAAGAGAGATTAATTAACCTGGCCTTGGTTGGCCTTGTAAACAGGGGGAGAAATCTCTCTCAAACTGCTTGTTGCTTATTTAGCTTGTAAAAACCTGCCTGATCTCACACTCAGTCTTAATCCAATCCACCTTCCCGCAAAGCTAATTGCTGGTAATTTGCTTGCACGTCTCTAGTGTCCTTCTCTTCTTGGCTGGCTTTCCCAGCTGTGGACCAAGGTGATGGAGAAGTACACTTTTCCTTTCTTTGGCTACAGAACAGACAGTAAAAGTCAGTTGGTTAAGTCCATTTATCTTGATAATCCCAGGAAGATACTTGTCTAAAACTGGGGAGAGGAACATGGAGCAGAGGTGGTCGTGGAGAATGTCTCTCCTGCTCCCGACGTATTTACACCGTGATCTAATTAAATGAAGGCTGAGTAGCTCGGACCCATTGATTTTCATCAGTGGCAACCTTGCTATGTTATCAGAAGTGAGTAATCCCTTCTCTGTAAAGCAGACATTGATAGATCAATAGGAGACAACATGCTGTACCTCCTGGCAGCTCCATCAACCTTGGAGGGAGAGCTATCAAGGGCACCAGCATTCCTGTTCCCCTACTTCCAAAGCTCCATTGCTTCCTTCCCTGGGCGTGCTGCACCCTGTCTTCTCCATTGTTGGTACAAGCTGCTCATGCTCCAGACTGAGAGTCCTCATCTCCCTAGAAGAAGTTCTGGTATTTCCTTCCTACCTCATGGGACAATCTGCCATTAGAGTAAACTCCCTCTTGGTTTGGCTGTGCTAATTACTGTGTTAGATCCATTATTTCTAAGGGCGCAGCACAGGAGAGTGCCTTCTAGCTCAAACTTGGGCAGGCTTTAGAAGGCCGGTGCTTGGCTTTTTGGAGAAGACCCATGGATAAAAGGAGGGAGAGATGTTAACTATGATGGGCCAAAGGTTTGGCACTGTGTTGGACCTGCTGCAGCATTGAGCTTCTGTTGTGCGAGACACTGGGTAGACCTGGACCCTGTCATGGTTTGGGCTGAGCTGGCCACTAAAATGAACGGCAGATGCTCTCCCCAAACCAGGACAGACCCGGAGGTCTTACCAATGACAAGACTCTGGTAACAGCGGAAATCATGGATTTTGTGTATGGTTTGAGCATATTCTGGCTTCCTCTTGGCAAACAGGACCTGAATATGAGACTGAGACTGAAGGCTTGTAGGACAGGGAATCGAGATGGATAGCTGATTTTGATTTTTAGTAAGCAAACTTAAAGAGCAGGTTTTTCTCTAAAGATGGTAGTCAGCAGAAGTGTTTATGCCATGAAGCGCCAGGTACGCAACTCAGCTGCAGCAATGTGCAGTCAAAGCTCAAAGTAGGAGTCACTTGGGACAGGAAGGAAATGCGTTGGGGTGAGAAGAATTAAAAACTCTCAAGGCTGTTACAACCCCCTTTGAGTTCTGCTGTTGAGATTTCTGATAACATATTTGTTTTTGAAGATTTCACGCGATGCTGCTCCTGGCTGGGGAGTGAGAAGATGCTATGCTTGCTGCAAATTGTCTTGATAGAAAATAGTGGTACTTTGGCCATTAGCTGCATGAGCAACCACTTTGTTCTGCTCTCTAATCGCTTTGCCTATACATAATTTGGTGCCTAACACACCACTGCAAATACTGTGATTATTCTTAACAGTCATATACAGTACATATAATTTGAGGGTGAATGTGGGAGCTGTCAGAAGGAAATGTCTAGCCTGTGAATAGCTGAAGGTCATGTCACTACAGTGGTAAGTCTTCCTCACGTTTGCGGTTAGGTATGTGAAAGCAAATTCTCTGTGCCAGGAGGTCTTGGTCTGTGTGGGACAAACAGGCAGGCGGGAAAAGGGAGAGCACGTGTGGCAGGAGCCCACGGGATGTGAGCGTCTGCTTCCATCAATGTTTGTTTTGGAGAGGCACAGAGCCTGGTTTCATCCTAGGAAATTTCAGCTGTGGCTTTCTAGTCGGATGCACTCGATCAGTTCCTGCGAGCGTGACACAAGGACAGCGCTGCGCTCCTGCCGGGGTGGGTGATGGGTGGTGTTTCCCTGGCAGAGCACTGTCCCCCCTCGCCTCTGCCGAATGAGAGTGTGGCATGAGCACGGGGAGCTGAGGAATTCCCTCTGCTACGGGAGTGGAGGAGCAGTTGTTCGAGGCTCACCTGGAATTAAAACCTGACAAATAATCAGCTTTGCCTCTCCTTGAGTTTATAGGAGACTGCATGTGTCTCATGTTTTGTGTGGTGATGGGGCTTGCTGTCCCTGTTCCACAACCTAGATTTGTTTTCTACCTATATTCCTTCCTCTGTTGTTGGGGCACATTAATAAAATGCTGCAATCCAGGGGGTAGAGCCCTAGGAAGCATCAAAACCCCTACAACAAATAGCTCAGGAGTGGTTCTTCTCTCACACATCTTATCTTCCTGAATTAGACACAGAGAGACAATCAAAGTCAATGCCACGCTTATTGTAAAATCTTTACAGCGTGTCTCGGCAGAAGTTACAGGAGGAGTGTTGAGTCGTTCCCTGGCTAAGTGAAATCTTTTTTTCCTTTGCTTTGAAGCTTGCCAGCTGGGACCCTGCAGCCGGTAGGACTCGCTGGGATCTGTATTGCCCGAGCAGGGGGAGTGCTGGCCACGCTCGTGTTACCATGCACAGCTCTTCCCCCTTAGCTTCTGCCTCTGAGAAACTTGAGAGAGACCAAATGTTTCTAGTAAGCCTATGGATGCCTGGAATGAAAAATCCAATCTTCTGCCTTGACTGAAAAATGAAACTTTGGGAATGTACTTGATACTGTGGCACCCGGAGACCTGGAGGACTTTTTGGGAGGTGGATGGGAGAGGAGGCTCCCGCTGGGCTGGAGTCCCCGGTGTTTCTGTGCAGCGGTCTCTGAAGGTTCAGTTCAAAAAACCGGAAAGATCTTGTGTGTCCTGTTCCCAGCTCAGGGCTCCAGCCTGGACTGGGCACCTCGCTGGGAGGCATCCCTATGGGGTGGAAGGAGGCAAGGGGAAAACAAAGCACTGTGTGTGTGTGTGCGCAGAGCTTCAGTGAACCTTCAAAACATTTCCCATGATGTGTACGGAGCTGTGATGAGGAAGGAACACCCCCCACATGCACAGAGACCCTCTCTCCACACTCTGGCTGTCCCACGATCCCACAGGCGCTTTGCAGGCGAAGTCATATGCTGAGGTTGTGTGTGCTGCGTTGGCTCCCCACGGCCCCCTCCGGCTCCTCCCGGCCCCCTTGGCTGGTGCAGGGCGGGATACCCGGTAAAACAGTGCTCCTTCAGCGTCAGGTGTGCCCGGTGAAGGTGAGATGAGGGAAGGGTGGATGTGGAGAGTGAGTAATTGGAGGCCAAAAGGCAAAAGTGTCTGACAGAACAGGATTGATTTGAAGCTTTTCACTGGAAAGCTTGCAAAAAAAAAAAAAAAAAAAAATCAATGCTTATTCCCTGGACTCGAGAGTGTTTACTGTATTCAGCAGCTAGCATTAAAAGTGAATTCCAGCAATTGCAATTACAGCTTTCTCCTTCATTGCCATCCCCCCTCTCCCTCCCCCGGTCCCCACTCCCCCTCTCTCGCTGGCTGGCTTTCGTCATGTTTTTGGAGCCTAAGGCAAAGCTAATGCAGTCAAACTGAAAGTGGTTTTATAAATTGTAAAGCCCACCTTCCCCCTTCCTTTCCTCTCCCTCGGGATCGTCTTTTCCTGAGCACTGTCAAACTCGATTCAGCTCAGAGGCGCGGAGGTGCCTTGCCGCGGAGATTGCGAGGCGCTGAGCCCGGCTCAGTAGCGAGGCAGCGGGCCGAGGCGTGTTAGTCCTAATGCTCTCTGATAACACCGTTTGATTTCCTACTGCCTCGTGGCAGAAGCCCTTAAACGTGGAGTTTTGGGGACGAGGCAGTGCGGGAGGTGACGGGGCCGGTGATGGGGAGCGGGGAGGAGGGAGCCTGAGCGGTGCCCGGGGGGGACACGCTGCCCGCCAGCCTGCGGAGCGGGTTCCGCACCTATCCTGCACCAGCCTGGGCTTCCCAAGCCCCGCTGCATCCAGCCCTTCTGCTGGGAGCTGCACAGGGCGCCCGGCTCTCCCCCATAAACCCTTCTGACTGGTCCCAGTAGAGGGCACTGGTGGCTGCACTCTGATCCTCTTTATTAACCTTTAATTAAGGTGCAGGTCGCACTGGTCCCAGCTCTGGATGGAGCGTGTACTGCCTGCCGCAGAGAGGCTGCGGATAAAGCATCGGTGCCGGGGTCCCCGGGGCCAGGTCCCGAACAAGGGTGACTCAGGGAGTGGTCCTGAGTGAGACAAATGATTTTTTTTTCCCTTTTTTTTTGGTCTTTTTTTTTTTTCTCTTCTATTTTTTAACTTTCTTTGCGGTGCGGATGGCAGCCGCCGGCGCGGGAGCCGGAGCCTCCCCTGCCCTGTGCGCTAACGAAGCGGTTGCAAAGGCGGCTGTGATGTGAGGCGCCCGTACTGGGGGTTCGGTGGTGTGTGAAGTGGAAAGGGCTCAGCTTGACTCGCAGACCCCAGCCTGAGCTGGGGGGGGGAAAAAATGCACTTGCCGTTGCTTGTAAACTGAGTGGTTTTGATCTGGAAGTTGCTGGTGGGGAAAATAAAATATGGGAAATCAAGAATTCATTGTTCCTGCTCTGCTTTCATGACTGTAATGTTTTTTGGTTTGCTGTGGGGTTTTTTGGGGGGTTTCTTTTTTTTTTTATTTTGCATGGGATCCTTTGTGGAATAAGACAAGGGACTACTGACGGTGTTTTGCTTGTGCTTTCTATCTATGTATTGATCTAGTCTGCTCTTCAGAGGAAGTGTTTCCAAAAGTGCATAAACCTGCTGCTTTTGGGTGTAACAGAAGCTTCTGATTATTTTTTTTTTTTTAATGCTTCTGCCAGTTCAATCCAAAGGACCGAGCTGCTTCCCACCGAGCACGTGGGTTGCCGCTTGCAGGGATTTCCAGGGTGTGCAGCCAAGACCCTGCTCAGCCCTTCGTGTGAACCTGCCAGGAGCGGTGGTCTGCAGCTCTAATCCTACTTCTGCGTCTCTCTCCCCACTGTGAAACCGGGGTTTATCCGTCTCCCAGGGAGCGCGGTGGTGGTGGATGCCAGTAACGCCCGTACACAGGCTCCAGGAGCGGTGGTGGTGTCAGGTTTTGCTCTGTTTGTTGCTCTGGATTTGGCAGACCCCCTGAGCTGGATTTTGCCTCGCTGCCTATGAACTCGCATTGCAAAACTCCCAGCAGCGTCCGGTGCAGAAGAAAGCAGTTTGCCAGATAAACCCCTCATGTTCGAGTGCCCGGGTTTGTAAATGCCTATGAGAGGACTGTTAAGCAGTGGCAGTATTTATCCAGCTCGCTTTGATAAACGCACTTCAGAAACTTCCCTGGTGAGCTCTCGCTTCTCAGCCCTCGGCTGCCCGCAGCCGTTGGGGCTGGGCTGGGGGACGGCAGCCCTTGGCTCTACCCCTGCCTTTGCCGCGGACTGCTTGTGCCGTCTGTCATCTCAGCTCCGTGTTCCTCCAGTCCCAGCTACTATCTGCATTTGGAATAGGAATTTTTACCGGGAGCTGTGTTGGGCTGAAGACCATTTAGTTTGAGGAAGAGGAGGCTGAGGAGGGACCTCATCACTCTCTACAACTATTTGAAAGGACGCTGTGGAGAGGTTGGTGCTGGTCTCTTCTCGCAGGTAATTAATGACAGAACAAGAGGGAATGGCTTCAAGCTCCAACAGCGTAGATTTAGACTGAACATTAGGAAAGAATTTTTCCCAGAAAGAGTGGTTGGGCATTGGAATAGGCTGCCCAGGGAGGGGGTTGAGTCCCCATCCCTGGATGTGTTTAAGAGCCCTTTAGATGTGGTGTTGGGGGATATGGTGTAGGGGAGAACTTTGTAGAGTAGGGTAGGTTGTTGGACTCGATGATCCCAAGGGTCTCTTCCAACCTAGACAATTCTATGATTCTGTGATTCTACTCGGCTTTGGGTAGGCAATAACGGATCTCAGCATCTCGCAGCTGATCAGCAGAGATGTCCAAAGTGCGTGAGATAGTTTGATGCATATGGGCTCTGTTGACCACTGCTCCCTCCCTCGTGTGTATGCAGCAGCTATGGGAGCAGCATCTTGTCTTCATCGGGGCATGTTGGGAGGACAGGGACAACATGCTGGGGGTTTTGGGGGGTTTGTGTGTTGTTTTTTTTTTTTTTACTTTTTTTTTTCTCCTCCTTTTAAATTGGAAAGGAGGAGCTGCCTGAAGAATAACAGCTGTCTCAGCCAGGGATGGGTTCAGGGCATGTGGTGCCTTACTTGTAACTTGAAAAGTTACGTGGGAAGAGGTTCTGGGTGAAAAAGGGGAGACTTTATTAAAAGGCTAGAGTGTGCTTCTGTGGCAGCCAGAGGAAGCAGAGAGAAAGCACTGCGAGCAGCCAGTCTGCCCGGGGCAGCCTTTGCACAGGCAGCTTTCGGAAGTGTTCAGCCCCTTGAATTTGCTCTGGGTCCCGAGTGCTTTGCAAGATCTGGCACTTAATTCCAAACCCAGAGCTTGAGGGAAATGATTTTCCTCTTGATTTTGAGGGACGTTGAGTCGGGGACTAGGAAATAGACTCTGTGATGGCCTGTCATGAATGAATTCTGTGCTCTTGTTTTCCTTGGAGATGCTTTAGAGATGGAAAATTCATGCTGAGTTTTCAAATGAGGCCATTGTGCCTATTTGCATGTACAAAGCATTGAGCAGGACCGGGCTAGGGTTGCTGGCTGTAGACCCTTTTTGCTCAGTCTAAATTGCCGACACCGTGCACGGAAACAAACGTTCCGTTGATCTTGCTGACTAAAGTTAATAGCAGGCAATTCCCCGGGTCGCTAGCGAAAGCGGCACGTGCTCCAGACCCTTCCCCAGCAAGTCATTGGAGATGTTGCTAGGTCTCCAAGAAAACCCGCTTTTCCCAGACAGTGCGGTACGGGAGTGTGTGTTTTCTTGAGGACCTAACTAAAGTTGCCACATACAGTAAATGAATATTGACTCAAACACAGTTGCTAAGATAAGACCTTAGCGGAGCTGAGGAATTCCTTTTCCAGCTGTTTGCAGAAGCGGGCGATGAATATAGAGAAGGGGGAGCTGCTGCATGTGCCTTTTTCCCCCGCTTTCCCCGGGTATTTGGGACCGGGGACAGAAGTGCCCCTGTGGCCTGGCTGGCTCAGGCTGTGACAAAACAATGCTGCGTGAAAAAACTTAAGCTGTGGTAGTCTGGTGGTGAAATCCCCTTCCAGCTTGGAAAAAAAACATCTTCATTTGTCTTGAGAGGAAAAACCAGACAGGCTTGGGACTAGATCGCTCAGCCAGGGCAAAACTGGCCGTGCGTGGCGAAGGCGGCTGCCTGCCTGCCATGGAATCTTCCCCTCCCGGAGATGTTCCTGCTCCCTCCTGGAGAAGTTGTTTGGTGCCAGACAGCGCACAGCAGACGATCCCCGGAGGAGTCTGCTGAGCACACTTAAACATGATGTTTACCGGCTCTGGAATGGATCGAGGAGGGATTTAGAGACTCGGGGCTCGGCTGCGTGGCTCGGACATCCCCCTGCGAGTAAGCTATCTTCTGTGCTGACATCGGCTTTCTCTTCAGGTCGTGCTGCTAAACCTCTGGACCCCGAGATAAATCGCTTCCTGCTGTAATTACAGAAACTCATTTGCCCGTGATTAAGCAGGTTGATGGAAGGTGTTGGAAAGGTGGTAGCTGAGCTCTGCCGGGCTGTGCTTTAATTAGGATAAAAGGGCTTCCTTCTCTTCCTCCCGCAACTCTCTCCAGACCTTCCACCAGGTCTGACGGAGGCAAGTTACTGCTGGTTTGACCTATTGCTGACTTAAATGAAATGAGTTCATTTGACACAGTGCAAGCTTTAGAATGTAAATATGCTTTAATTATACAGCCTAGTGCTTCTATTGGCATGATTATCCCCATCCCTGCTGGGCAGCAGGGTGTCCTGCACCAGCTTTCGGCAGGTCACCTCTCCAGGAATGGAAGGAGGGTATAAAACAGCTGATGGAGGTGAAGAAAGGGTGGCCTGGGGCTTTGAAGCACTGGTGAGCAGGGTGTGAGGCAACGGAGGTTCATCCCTTCCCTGTCGATAGTCCTGGAAAGACTCCCACAGGTCCCTTGTGCAGGCCCAAAGCAGTGCGGAAATTTGAGGATGCAGATCCCTGTGGTCTCAGTGGGAGCTGGTGTCTTCCCAGGGTTGAGAGCACATCTGTGTTTTCTGTCTGCCAAGGACAGTAACCGCACTGCCCGGTCTCCTGGGACGGTGGCACGTTGGATGGAGGCTGCGAGGATGGCCAGGCCTGACCTGGAGGTGATGGGAAGGGCAGAGAATCAAAGATGGGTCGCTCTTTTGGCAAAACCAAAGAGTGGAAAGAGTCCCTTGAGAAGGGCTGCGTAAACGGAGGAAACCCAGCTCCTTCTGCCCGAGACTTCTCTCGCCTTCCCTGGGGACTGGGAGCAAACAGGCTCGCAAGCAAGGAGAAAAACACTCCTCTCCCGGTGTCAACAAACCAATCTGACTTTCTGTGCTTGCGCAGAGCATGTTCCCTTTAATGTCCCACACTCCCCGACGGGAGCCCGGGGACGCTAATTGCTTGCGAAGGCTCTCTGAAGTGTTTTGCTTGGTGGATGTATTTGCGTGATCTCCAAGCAGTACTTGTGAAAAGTGGCAATCCGTGTCGCCAATGAACCGCCTGATTCGTCACGAATCGATTTCCGTTGGCCGCCGTACATGACTTAGCGACAGTCAGAGCCCGCAGCGCGGAGGGGGGAGGAGAGAATGGCTCTGGGTTGAGATGGGGAGGGAAGTTGTTAGAAACCAATGCGCGGAAGAGTCAGGAGAAAGCGTGGAGTTGTAGTGATCCCTCTGGGTCCGCTGGCTTTTATTTCTCTCTTTCCCCTCTCCGTGCTGCTGTTCGTTCAATGCGACGCAGCTTTACGCGCAAAAGGGCCGCGAACCTTGAGGGGTTTTTTTCGGTGTGTGGATCAGCCTGCAGCTCTGCGCGAAGCTTCCTGGTGGAAAAGCTCTCTGCGTAGGTCGGAGAGCCTCTGGGTTGGATAAATGCAGACCTGGGTTGTTCCTGGTGACCTGCTCCCAGCCTTTTCCCGAGGATGGCCGTGTCCGGTGTTTCCATATGTAACTGGGGTTTTGACAACGCACGTGCAAGATGCAGGTCTAAGAAGACAGCCTGGGCGCCTCTTTTGGGCAGAGGCTGGATAATTTAAACTGAAAGAAGCTGCTGGGACGAGCGGAAGAGTGATCCTCTGTGTCTGTCCGGGAGGTGCGTCAAGGACTCTGGTGTTTTTGCGGCTCGTAGTTTACAGCTGGGCAGTGTGGGCAGCTTTCCCTGGTTTTCATTCTCCTGCAAAGCCATTTGACTTTTCCAGCTGATAATCTCTGTTTTATTAGAAGGAAGCGTGTTGTTTTCCCTCCTCATCTCTGTCCCTCCCCCCTCTCCCTGTGGCCTGGACCGGAGCCCTCGGAGGGCTTCGCGAGCTGCGCTCTGCTGATGTGGGTGGGTTGTTCGCCCATCACACGCTGCCCTTCCTCCGTCCAGCCCAGCTGCAGAGGGCTGAGGAGTCTGGAATTGCACAGGGGCTGCAAGGTGCTGTGCGCTCCCTGATACGTCCTCTCCTAATCCGTCGTAGGAAGACGCGGACCTGGGCTGTAAGGGTAGGAGAGGAGGAGAGATTGCATTAGCCCTGTTCAGCACAGCAGGGCAACGTCTTGTATTTGCTGGGACCTGGGGGAAGTGCTTTAATGTCCCTAGCTCTTAAATTTTTCGTTACCCTGAGTGCTGGGCATGACCTGCGGAGGTTTCTGTCCTCTGCAATCAGCCGGGAGCAAACAGAAAGTTCCCAACCCCAGAGAAGCAGCAGAGCAGGATTTATCCAGCATTTGGAAAGCTGTCGGGATGGGTTTCTCAGCCTTTGGGGACGAGAAGGTGACTGTATAAACACAGCCCTTTCTTGCTTTGTCGGTGTGGGCTCCTCTGTACCCGTGTCAGCCGGCTCTGGTGGCTGCAGTTTGTTTGTCCCTCCGGCCCTGCTGAGCCCGCCGTCGGTGCCGGCAGCGGCGCTGGCTCCCTGCGTGCCTTCTGCAGGGCAGGCAGAGCACCGCGCTTCGCCGTGGCGGGTACCATTGCAGGTGGCTGAGCAGAGCCAGTAAGATCAGCCTTTTGGCTTTCAGATCCCAGCGGGAGCGCGGGGCTTGGGCAGCGAGGCTTACAAATGCAGGAGGGTTTGAAAGCAAAGCTGATTTGGAATTGCCAGGGCGAGAATGCCCACGGTGGCTCTTGCGAAACCTATCCTCAAAGCCGGGCTGCTTGTGAACACCAATTAGCCAGTAGTGAAGTTGCTTTCATCCCCTGCGATGGTTTTAGCAATTTGTGGTTCACTTCTAATTCATCTGAAGCCAGGAGTGTGTTTTCTGTATCCTAGTGTGCCCTCCGAGTTTTCCTCTGAGTCAGGTGGGATTGCTGTGTGCTCCTGCTGCTTCTGTGGGATCGGGAACTTTCTGTTCGCTCCCGGCTGATTGCAGAGGACAGAAAGCTCCGCCGTCCTGCCGAGCTGCGTGGAGAGCGTGCCCCTTTGCATGGGTCGCCTGCCTGCTGCGGATGCAGGGCTCTTGAGGATGAGTAGGAAACCAGTGGGAAGGTTGTTGCCCTTCCCCTTCCCTTTTATTTTCCTTTTCATTTGCACTAACGATTCCATTCCAGCGGTCCTAACAGCGATTAGGCCACCTTAAACTGGAGCTATCCCTGCTGGGGGGATGTGCACTTAGCAGATGTGAAAGATGCTACAACCTAAATGGACAAGATGGGTAGACAAAGGATAAGAGTGATGCCAAGGGGCAGCAGATCAGTGACAAACCCGGGACGTGACCCTGAACTGTGTCTCAAACGAGCTCTCCTTCCATCTGTCTGCCATGGCATAGATGCCAGCATGGAAATCTCTTGCTTACGCCTTGAATCTGGGGTTAAGCTGGCTCCCTCCTTCTCCTGCAATTGTGGCCTCATTCAATCTTACCCAGAAGAAAAACCTTTTTAATAGTGCATGTGGCTGTGCTGTTGTGGCGTGTTCCCGCTGTCAGCAAGGTGAGAGAGTCCCTTCGGCGCTGGAGTGGAAAGAGACCTCATTTCGAGTGTGGCTGCAGGAGGTGGCTGAGTCGCTGATGCCATCGTCGAGCACCCTCCTGCGTCCTTCACAGCTTCGTCCCTGACCCGCTCTTGCAGTGAACGGATCTGGCGGGGACCTGCCTGGGGACGCGGGCACTGGCGGTGCTGCCCTGCGGTGTCCAGGAGCAGAGGACGAGGCCAGCGCGTTCCCTGTCACCTCGCAGCTGTAGGACGCATCTTTGCTTTCCCCACCAGCCCGTGGCTCTCCTCACGTTCAGGGTTGGCAGGAGGGGATGGGACATACCGGTACCTTGGCACAGGGAAACTGGGAGAGAGAAGGCAGAGCCGGTTCTTCCCTCTTGTTGGTGCCAGCAGTAGAGAGGGGAGGCAGGAGCTGTCTTCACCACTCCCCAAAACAGAGTCCTGGCAGCAGCACCCAGCCCGCCAGGGAGGGCAGAGCGCCCGTCTCGGCACTGTCCCTGCGTGAACACCAACTTGGTTTGCCACCCAAGGCCTGTCCTCAGAAAATGCCCACCCTTTCCCTCCCTGTGAGCTGGCTCCAGGCTCGCTCCAGCGCCTGAGAGGTTTACAGATGCTCTGCTCTCCCAGGGAGAATCCCCACGGCAGCCCTTCCCGGTGCTGGCCGAAGCCAACCCCGCTCGTGCCAGCGCAGGAGCTGCCGACCGTGCCAGGGCACGGGGAGAGGGTCCCATCTGTGCTGGGATCGCGGCCTCGTGCTGGCTCTGTCCCTCCTGCCTGTCTGTTCCAGAGGATGTTAGAACTACGCGTTAAATAACTTTGTCTTTGGCATCTCTCCCTTTTATTGGCTGTAAAATGATGGCAGAGAAGAGAATAGGTGGTTGTTTGCAAAAACAAAGCAGCGCCTTCAGAGGGCCAATCACTAGAGGAACAAATGGGCATATGAAATACCTATAAATCTCCATACTGTGTTGAAATGGTGCAGGATTTTTTTTTTTTAATGCCTCCCTTCTTTTTCTTTTTCTTTTTTTTTTTTTTTTAATCCCAGTAAGGATTATATCCTAACAGATGGGCAGCATAAACTGGACCATCAGTCATCAGGCACTGGAGAAGGGCAGGATTTTGTTAAACACCTCGAAGCCGAAGTCTGTATCTTCGTAGCTCTGTGTGGTTGTGGTGTGGGTTTGGTTTTTTTTTTTTTCGGACCTGCCAAGCCTGGCTTGGTTGCTTGATGGGTGTGGGAGGGTGTAGGAGGAAATCTGCAGCAGGAAAAAGCCCTTGGTGAGGATCTGGCTGTACCCGGGTCAGTAGGGTCCCTGTGGCGCTGTGGAGGACAGGGACGGCGGCTGTGGAGGAGGAAGGCACCGCTCCCGCTCAGTGCGTGAGAAGAAGGTGATGGACCCCCCCACCCCGGTTTTCCTTGGGATCGATGTCAGTGCCTGGCTTTTGTCTTATCTCTGCTCCTCCCTCCCCTGAAGCAGCAGAAGCCTCTTCGTGCCTCTCGCTGCTGTCAGAGCAGCCTTTCCAATTAGGCTCCTTGTCTGGCTCCGGGAGCCTCAGAGGGCTCCGTGTTTCCTCATCGACCTCCGCTTACGTTATGCTTCTGTGTCAGCCTGCTAGGGCTTGGGACAAGAAAGACTCTAGATTGCTTGTTATAGATTAAAATGCCATATTGTGAGTTCCTTTTCGAAGGGAGGGTGTGGGATGCCCTGGACTACCCTGTCCGTGCTGAGGAAGCATCCGAGGCTATGGCTGGGGCAGGGCTATGGATGGCTTTACCAAGGGCTGCAGATCCTGTGGCCTGATGCTATCGGCACTGCTGGGGCTGATCCTGTTCAGTTTAAGCACTTTTTTTTTTTGTTTTGTTGGTTTTTTTAATAAGGAGCTAGGGAGGCACCAAGCCGATGGCAGTCTCTGGCTATCTGTACCGTTTTCCTCTTCCCCACATGAGCAGAGAAGCAACTCGAGGCTTAGGCTTATGATGAGAAAGCAGATCAAATCCCTGTTGTCCCAGGTGCTGGGAGGGTGCAGAGGTCACACTTGGATGGGACAGGACAGCCGACACGTGGGACAGCAGCACTACCATCATCCCCATCCTGCACGTGCGCAGGCGGTCGGGTGAATTTAGGGGCTGGGAGTGAAGCCGGCGTTTTTCCTTCCTATTTGTCCTGCTCCCAAAGCTGCATGGGAGCCCTCAGCTGTGGGGAGTGGGTGGTTTGTCTCTGCTTTTTGGAGACCGTGGCTTTTGGCCAGTCCTGTTGGGTCAGACTGAGCCCAAAGGGGTGAGGAGATGGAAGTGGTATCGTCACGTCTGTGTATCCATCATTGCCTGTAGCCGCCTCCTTCCCATCTTTAGCTGCGTGAAGCATCTGCTCTGAATCTGCAGGGTAAATCCCCAAACCTGGGTCTCTAGTTTCTGTTAGCCCCCTGCCTCCTGCCCCATCTTCCCTCGCAGTCTGTCGACGTCTGCATGGCTGCAAGGGAAAAGCTGCCTTTCCAGCCGAGACCCGGGTCATCTCCGCGGCTGCAGGGAGCAGCAGCTGGGGACTGTAGCCACAAGTCCCCCACAAATACAAAACAGCATGTAAACGTGTTTTAATGTCAAGTTTTTATTAAAAGTGGACTAAGAGATGAAGATGTTCATCTGCCTCGGAGGGAGTGCCTTTATAAATCTCAGCTTGTGTGTGCTCACAGAGCGGCGCTAATCTCCACACTAGATCCAGATCACGTGCGTGTGGACTGCTTGTTTGTGGAAACCCCTCTCTCTCCCGGCAATGAGAGTTGGGGCTCAGCGAGCCCTCCTTAGGCTTAATGTAGCTTCCCACTGACGCAAAGCTCTTGAGTCCCCCTCCCCGTTTCAGACTCTTACACTGGCCTTTCGTATGCTCGCGGCCCCGTGGTTTGAAGGTCCTGCCAGGAGCTGCGCTAGGGTCAGCAGACCCATGGCTGGTTATCTGCCATATCAGCAGACCCATGGCTCATATGAGACCCTGGGATCCTGTACTGGACATCATTAGAAGATGCTTTGGATGCTGCAAGGATGGCAATGGCCATTGAGAAGGCCTGTGAAAGCAGTTGGGGTGTTACTCTCTGCCATGCTGAGTTGCAGGGGTGGAAGAGATTTAGGAGAATCCGAAAATCTTATCCTTTGGCCTATTTCTTTAGCATGAAATAGTTGTAGATGGATTGGAGCAGGTTTGGCAAGAGATGGTTTGATTCCTGGCTTTTCTTTCTTCCTCTCAGCTTGTTGTTTTCTTCTCCTATAAGCATTCATCTAGAAATTCCCCTTGGCCAAGGTTGGATTGATGGCTCTGGGACAATCAGTTGTATTCTGCTGCTGTTAGTGGTTTTAAGGCAGTAAAGTTGGGTCCTTGAAGTGCTGTCAGTAATCATTTTTATGATGGTCAGATTACTCATTAGCACACTTGTTTTCAGATATTTAAGCTGGAAAGAAATCTATAGTCCTTGCATTTTTAACTTGATAACCACTCAATAGAACAAATAGAGTTAGAAATTAGAGCAGAGCTGGACTGGAAGAAATAGTCCTGAACACTCACCTTTTACCCCAAAGGTCTACAGAGACAAATGCTCGGAGAACACAGCTTGGGGGAACACATATATTCCCAGCCTACAGAGAGGTAATAACAGCTCAGGTTTACAGTGGTGATTAACCTGTAGGATGGTCAGGATTTGGGGATAGACCTAAAAAGGGTATGTTGAAACTTCTGCTCTGAGTTTGGGAGAAAACCAAGGGCTGGATCAGAGCATTTGTTTTCAGGTCACATACCAAAAGACACAGCCTAAGAGGGCGTAAATGATGGTTCCCAGAACTTGGAAGCAACTGGCTGGAAAAAAATCAGAGGATGTGGTGCAGGAGTGGCTTTTCCTAAAGGGAGGGGCCTCCGTGGCTAATTGGAACCTGCTCCGTATCCCAGTGTGCCCTGTGGAGGTGCAGAGGGCTCTTTGCTCTGGCCCAGAGCTGGGCACAGCCTAAGCATCAGGATGAGTCAGTATTTCCCCCACCACCCCTCCAGTAAAACAGTAAAGGCTTGGGGAATTGTGTTGGGATATTTTTATTTTTTGTAAAGCATTTTGGGATTCAGTTGGAGGCAAGGTGCTGTGCAGATGCAAGCTCGTTAGAAGATCATTATCATTATTTACCTGCTGTGTCTGTCTGTCTCTAAATAGCATTAGCTGTCAGCCTATTTATCCATGTTCCCCTCTTACCATTATAGCGGCAAAACACCAGCTTGCTCCGTCTCCCAGCCCCAATTTCCATACCCAGAAACACTGGTTGCGCGGGGCTGCGTGTTATGGGAGCTTGAGGGGCGCAAAGCCAGGCTGTGCCCCGGGTCCAATCCATCCTGTGCTGCAAGGGAAAACTCGGATTATTGTTTCTGAAGCTTTGAAATGCGACGAGTGTGACCAGGCAAGAGCGTGTTCCCCCTTGGCCGCCAGCCTCTGCACGTCCCTGCATGTCCCCTCGGCAGCCTGGGTGGCTGAGTGCCGCTCTGCGAAGCGTTGTGGTCGTGTTGCTGAGAGAAGATAATTAATATGAGGAAGCTAAAAATTTTGTCTTGCACTTTTTACAGCCTCTAACCCTATTAGTCAGGCCATTTGGAGTCCGGGGAGGGTTGTTTCTTGCCAGAATAGATTGCAAATGGATTGAGTTCCATTACGTTGTTAATTAAAAGGAATAGAATAAAAAAAAAAAAAAAGAAGGGGGAGGAGAAGAAGCAGTGGAGTTGTCTGAAACTTTGGAAGGAAAATTAAGGCCTCTTGGGTATTTTCCGCTGATGCATCTTTTCATGGAGCTTGGAGCAATCTGGGCTGGTGGGAGGTGTCCCTGCCCAGGGCAGGGGGTGGAACTGGATGATCTTTAAGGTCCCTTCCAACATAAACCATTCTATGAGTCTATGTGCATTGCTTAGGTGCTTTGTCCATCCTGGGGTTTTTGCTCTTGAGCATCACAAGTGCTTGCCTGTCCCTCTGCCACCCCACCTGGGGAACCCCAAACGTCCTGGCTGAAGCCTGGGAGAGGGTCCGTAGCCCATCACAGAGAGGCAGCGGGGGCTGAGCATCGCGGTGGGGGCTGAGCATCACGGCGGTGCAGGCAGCAGGCCAGGGATTACCACGGAGCAGCCGGAGGAGCAGGCAGCCAGCCCAGGTTTGGAGAGCCCAATCCCACAGCTGGGTTGCCGGAGGGGCGAGCGGGTGGTGCTGCGAGGGAGCCGTCCCCCCCCCATACATCAAGGCAGCTCTGTTCGACTTTCATGAGCGCTATCGGTTGCCCAAAGCGCTCAGTGCACTTACTTATTTTGTAACACGGTCCCGCAGCCTGTGATGTGCCAGACGCGGCGTGTCTAAGAAGCCGGGGCTGTTTCTTATCAGCCGTTCGCACTGTCTCAGAACCCTTCTGCTAAGTGTCTTTTGTCCCCTAATAAACTGATAAGCCCCTGGTAATCCGCCGATGGCTGATAGGCAGGGCAGCCCTGCTCGCCCGCGCCTGCACAAGATAAGGCAGCTCTTTGCCAGCGGGCAGCGGGTGATACAGCAGCCGCCGCCGCCGAGCGCTGAGCCGCCCGCCCGCGGCAGGGAAAGGGTAGGCTCGGGGGGAGCGCGTGGCCGGTGCCAGCACGTCCCTGGCTTGTGTTCGGAGAGGGGACGGGACTTGATTACAGAGCGATGAGGATGGACTCGTCCAGCCTCTCTCTTAGCCTGAGGCGGGTGGGTTTCGCATCGCTCGGGCAGGTGGGCTCGTGTCCCGCGTCCGTCCCGCAGAGCACGGGCACCACTCGCCCTCCCGAAGCCGCTTCCCGGTCTGCTGGGAGCCCGCGGGGGGCCAGGGCACGGAGTCCTGCCGAGGGCCAGCGCCGCAGCGGCTTTAGCTGAGGATAACTGAAAAGAAACGGAAGGAGGGAGAGAAGAGGGGAGAAAACATGCGTTTTCTCTTCTCCCCTCGCTGTTACGACACTGTCTTTGCTCGCTGCTGTCAAGAGATGGGCAGGAGGGAGCTGTGGAGCTGCTTTTGGTGTTGATTATTTGAGGTCTTCCCAGTGCATCTGAGCTGCTGCAGGACAGACGGCTCCCATCCCAGGACTGTTGGCCACCGGGCACGTAGGGGGGAGCAAACCCATCTCCACTGTCGCTGCATCCAGAGCCAGCCCGGGGCAGGGGGCTGAAACGCAGCATCGCTTCTCCCTGGGCACCCCGTCCCGGCTTCCCGGGGAGCAGTACACAGCTACCGGTCTGCCTGGGCTGTCGGAGGGGAAGCACCCCAGCTCAGGCAAGGGACCACCGTGCCTTTTCTAGCCACACGTGCAAACATCAGAGCCATTTAATTTGCCAAGCAATAGGGAGGAAGGGAAACAAGGGTTTCATTTCATGTTTTTACCATCTTGTCGGTGTTCTCCTCAGGGGCGGCTGCTCTTTGGCCTCCTGTAGCCACAGCCCTTGTTTAGCAGAATCCGGGCTTGTTCTTGTTTCTTACAGTGGAAAACATCTCATTAGCACAAGATATGCTGGAGCCCTGGAGATTCCCCTATTCTCCAGCTTTTTTTTTGCACAGTGCAAGGATGGAGCGCCTTTCTCCGGGCACTGAGCACCATTATGGGCTCACCTCCGTGTCCTCCCTCTCCTCTGCTCATGTCTTTCAGGGTTAACACTGCCTGCGCCCTCTCTTTGATACAGGGTTTTGAGCTAGGGGCATAAAATCAAAAGTGGGATCAATTTTCCCCCTGCCTTCTCTCCTTAATTGCGTGCGTTTATGTATCTGTTTGCTGCTGCTGGAGTGAGTGGGCTCAGCCCAGCAACCTGCTGTGCGGGGATTGGAAATGAAGTCTCAAGAAGCCGCTGACAGCCTGCTCGCGAAGGCTTGATCAATCAGTATGTAATAGAAAAATGGCTCCGGCTCCTAAAGGGAAAGGGAAGCAAAGGATTTGATTAAAAAGTAAGACAGTGGCTGGTTGGAGGGGACACCTCTCGGAGGCGGATGGATCGCGTAGTTACAGAGAGGGCTTTTGGCTCGAGAGCAAAGTTGGGGGGAATCACCCGCACCCTTGGGCTGAGGAGCAGCCCATCACCGGGTTCGTTGTGGGTCTCGCTGCCGTCAACCTGATGGGGGTCGTGGGGAAGGAGAGGCAAAGCCGCGGGTGGGAGATGGCCCCGGGGCTGTGGGCAGAGCCAGGGCCGGGTCTGCGCGGTGCTGCCTGGGCTGGACCCCGCGGGCAGGGCATGGGCGTTCAAACTGGGGAGCATCAAAACCTGAATCCACTTGAAAAAGAGACCAGTTGTACCCAGATGGCGAACCCCCGGCATCTCAAGTTGTGTTAGAGACCGCCGCTGCCCGGGAGCTCCCGGGGACGGAGCTGTGCCGGGCTCCTCTCGCTGCGGGCAGAGCCCGGGTGCGGGCAGCCCCGGCGTCTGCCCCCGCGGGCATTGGATGTGGGCGAACAGGCACTAAATAATCGGCAGCCTATCGATCCGAGGTCACCCATGCCAAGGCGTGATCGATAGAAACGGACAGCTGAGTGGTTCTGTAATAAAGTGCCTTCACCTTAGTGGATTTGGGAGAGAGCAAGGGTATGGGAGATTAAATCCTCCTGCCATCGACAGCTCATCAAGCAAAAGATATATTAGTGAAGAAAAATTATGCTTCCTGAGCCCTGATGGGAGGAATCGAGCTGCTGGGAGCTGTTTGTGTTCTTCGGGGGAACATCAGCCAGGAGAGCAGCTCTGCTGCCTCTCACCACCCCGCTCCCAGCGCCGGCTGGTGGGGAACTTCCCGAGCAGCAACAAAGCCTTCGAGGGCTTTGAAGGGATTAGGGAATCTGCGAGGGAATTTGCTACGGCTGCTGCTGCAGCCCAGCGTGAGGCTACTGGCCAAGGGCTGGTATGTGCCATGCTAAAACCCAGCGGCCGTCGATGCCCTTCCCAACCTGACGGGTTGTGACAGGCAGTAGAGGGCATCACACCGCCACCCCACAGTGCCTGGGCTGCCCTGGAGCCCCACGGAGAGAGGGAGGCTGGGAAGCACCATATTCCCAGCAGGTTCCAGGACCTGTCCCCATCCCCACGTGCAAAGGGAGGAGAAGGCGGTCTCTGAATGACATCAGGGTCTGGTGGGATGAGGCTGCTGTTGTCTGAAGCAGAGAAATGAAAGGTGTGGGGTTAGATTCTGCATCTCCGGGCTGCCCTGTCCAGCTCTTTCCCACTACCCCACCCCTGCCTGGCCGTAACCTTCCAGCAAGAAGGAGAGAAAGTGAATAATACTTAAACCCATGCAGGCCTGGGGTGACAGCAGCCCTCTGACATCTCCTCTACCTGTTTTTCAAGACAAACTTTCCCCTGTGATCCTCACGCTGCTTTATTGAGCTCTATTTCCTCCAGTCTAACTACAGAAAGAAATTGGCAGCAAACGCTCTCGCGGGCAGCGTGGATCGGCAGCGGCCGGCTGTCAGGGCCCCTGGGGTTTTATTGCCCTGCCAAACACCTACATCATGGTGACACGTACATAATTACATATCGGACCGGGGAGGATGAAGCGCCCGGCACCTCCTAAACGTGTCAACATGATTTGAGAGGTTTGGGCTCGGCTGGACTTCTCAGGCATTAGATTTTAGACTCCAATCACACGGGCATCCGGAGGATCAATAGCTGCACACCTTAAAGCAGCTGGCTGGAAGGTGAGGGACTGGGGCGTGGGGTGTCAGGGGGGACGATTAAGTTGATGTACGAGTTGAGTTTGGGGTTAGTCACTCTTCCTTCTTGCTGGGAAGAGGAAATCTCGCGGGCAGACTGTGTCTCAGCATCTCCATCCCACCTCCATCCCACGTCAGCAGTCGCAAGCTGCCCGCGGATGCTGCGTGACCCTCGTTACGCAGCGCAGCGTCTCCCAGATTCACCGGGAATCCCATGTCTCGAGTCCAGACATGCCACCTCACGCCGACAGCAAATAGCTGTGGGTAAGAGGAGCAGCCGTCGGCGGCTGAGCCCCATCTGATGGCAAACGCAGACGGCCGCGGGTCGTGCTGCCGGCACAGGGAATGTGGCATCGCGGCGGGAGATGCTGCGGGTTGAGTTGTCTTTGGCCTGAGATTGAGCAACGGGAGGGAGCAGACAGAGCTGTGATTTTGGACCCTTCTGTGGGTTCTCGCTGAAGCTGTGGGGGATGGAGCTGTCCTGCTTTGGGCAACGCTGCCCTCCATGCGCACCGTACGGTCTGCCCTCGGAAAACGGGGGGAACTGGGAGTGCTTTGTGTTATTGAGGTTGGGTGGGAGAAGAACAAAAATCTGAAAATTCTTGAAAAAAAACAAGTTGAAATTTGCACTGAGTTTTCTTGCAGTAAGCTTTGGGAATGACTGATTTGAGCTCTTTTTGCGAAGAGCTGAGGTTCATGGAGTTCTTGTCCCCTCCAGCTCAAACTCATGGCATTGGGCACATGGGACTTTCTAGTGACTGATGAACAGTTAATTAAAACATCCATTGATTACTCATTAACCCTGCACGCTCTGCTTTGGGACAGCCCTTCCCGCTCTCGCCCGGGGCAGCTTTCCCCCAGCTCCATCCCTTGGCCCCTTTTCCCTGTTTGAACTTTCTTACCTCCCATCTCTCAGATGGGCAAAGAGCTGAACATCCTCTGCGTCCCTCTCCATCCTCTGCGTCCCTCACCGTCCTCCGCAGGACCAGGGTCTCCCCTCCGCCCCACGGAGGGTTGGCACATGCACGCGCGTGAGCCCCTGCGTGCTGGCACGTTGTTCAGCCCAGCCTGTATCTCGCCCCATTCGTTTGACGTGACAAATTAATTTCCCCGATTGAGGAAGCTCTGCTTTGGCCCCGGGGACTCTCCTGTCACGTCTCGCAAACCGTCCCCGGATCAGCCGGCGACGAGGTTTGTGGCATCTGTGTGGGACTCCCCTGCGCGCCCTGCCAGCCCCGATTACCCAGCGCCACTTAAGGGGAAAACACCTGCAAACAAATTGAATGTTTCTAAGTGCAAATTGGTTTTTCAATTGCTCAAGATTTAAAGTGGCACTACTGCAAAATAACATTTTTTTTTTTTTTTTTTGGGCCAGGGGTTTTTTGGAATAATTTTTTTTTGGTGGTTGGGGGGGGTTTGTCTTGGAGGAGTGTTTTGCGCAGGTTGGGCGAGGGAGTGGGGAAGAGGCACGTGGCTTGGGTTGTTTGGGGACACCGAGTGAAACGCGGTAAGCTTTTAGCTGCCTCCTGACATCGTACAAGGAAGGCAGGTCCCGGGAGGCGGGTTGTATTGGGATGTCTTGGATTGCGGTCTGGAAACAGACGGCGGATGAGTCTCACACCTGCACTGTTGGCCTCATCTGCATCCAGCCTGATGCTCACGCTGCAGGGAAGGGAGGAAACACGGCATCCTGGCACGAAACGAGCTGAGAAGTGCCTGTGCACAGTGTCTCTCCTATTTAGGGGGATGTGATGATCCTCTGCTCTTGAGGAGCCACTGTCTGGGGGGTAATCTCGGACCTGTACCTGATAGATACAAACCGATGGATGCCAACGCTGCGGCTCCCGGTGAGGCTCTGAGCGGAGTTCAGCACCGCTCCAAACTTCCCCTTCTCCTCTGCGTGCTCTCTGCAGTCTTCATTTCCACTAAATCACCTAAATCGGTTTCGCTCAGCAGTAGGAAAGCCATGTTCGGAATATAATGGTTGATCTTTTATGACATTTACCGCCACTCATGTCAGGGCGAGCGCCTGTTTAATTCACTTGTTGCTATGCCATCCGTCAATCACTATAAATGTTATAACAGCAATCCGTCACCGGAGGGGTGTGCGCAGGGGCGTCCGCGTGGGGCGATGGAAGGGCCTGAGCAATCATGTGTGCTACCTCTGGATTTCATTTTTTTTGGGGGGGGGACACACATCAGTGGCTTATCAGCGCTGTTGGGTCCCTGACACTAACGCACCTGCCTCGGCAATGGGCTTCTGCAGCAAGCTGGTTTATTTGCTTGCGGCTTATTTATTTGCTTGCAGCTAATTTATTTGCTTGTAGCTTGTTTATTTGCTGTCTTGGCTGCTCTGCTGCTCTTTCCCCCACCTGGCAAACACACACACACANCCCCCCCCCCCCCCCCCCCCCTTTTGGGGAGCAGGAGGCTTCCGATGAGATTTCGAGCAGCGCGAGTTTGCGTGGTTTGGTGGCAGTTCGCATCCCCGACAGCCCGTGTGTAACAGCAGCCCTCGACAACAAAAAGCCCAGCAGCAAAACTAATGAAGACAGAGTAACCTTAGGTTTCCCTTCTTGCCCTTTGCGAGAAATTATATTAATACATCCGCCAGCTTGTGTGTAATGCCGAAGCCGAGACTCCAGCGACGCCGTGTTTGGGTGACGGCAGGCTGGCGGGAGGTGTCTGAGCTCGCTTTTCCCGCGAAGAGTCAGCGTTTTGATTGATCTTTCAGCACAGATATGAAAATGCACCGACTTTTGTGTGACTCGTAATTTTTTTTTTTTTTTTTGTGGTGACATTTTGTACGGCTTCCGTGTGCGCTGGTGTGAAATAAATGACGCGCGATGATTCCCGCTGCACGTGGCTGTAACTCCACGGGGTGATGCCGCTGACATTATAAACACCCGCTTAAAGCTCAGCATTCCCTGGTGACAAGTGATAGGACAAGAGGAAACGGGTTCAAGTTATGTCAGGGCAGGTTTAGATTGGATATTAGGAAGTATTTTTTCACTGAAAGGGTTATTAAACATT